>CAUYQV010072955.1:0-23557 GCA_963574575.1 Galagoides demidoff
CAGATTTTAACACTGATAAAGCAGGACACCACTGGGAGGCGGGCAGGGCTTGGGGGTGGGGCCTGACAACAATGCAAACTTTGATAAGCAGTTCTTGATAATCAGTTCTCAACAATTATTTGTTATTATTAAAGTTTAACATTATAAAATGAACAAAAATAATATAAAATGCAGACCCTGGAGAAATAGCCACATGGCAGTCGAAAACTGTATATTCCCTTCCTGTTCTCCCATGTTCCCTAGCTTGTCGTGCATTCTTTCCAAAAATCTACGCTTTTTTAAAATGCTGCAGGACACAGGACAAATTGTTAAAAATTGGGACTGTCCCACCAAAAGTGGGAAGTCTGGTCACCTTACTCTAGAGGGTGGGGGGCTACTTGTTTGTTCCAGACAGTTTGGCTCCTTCTGAGCTAATTGCCCTTGCCTAGAAGCAAGGGAGGGAGCAGTCTCCTTCTGATACCTTGCCCAGGAGGGGAGCAGGGAGTTTACATTAGCGTTTTCATTCCCAAATGAAGTTACATTAACCTCTTCATTCCCAAATGGAGTTACATTAACCTTTTCAGCAGCCAAAAACTGTGTATTCCCTTCCCATTCTCCCGCTGTTCTCTAGCTTGTCATGCATTCTTTCCAAAAATCTGGACTTTTTTAAAACGCTGCGGGACAGGGGACAAATTGTTGAAAACTGGGACTGTCCCGCCAAAAGCGGTCACCTTACTGTAGTCCCAGCTATTCAGGAGGCTGAGGGAAGAGGATCAATTGTGCCCAAGAGTTTGAGGTTGCTGGGAGCTATGACACCAGGGCACTCTACCCAGGGTGACAGTGAACTCTGTCTCCGAAAAAAAAAAGGATTTCATTTCTACTGGGCACAGCAGCTCATGCCTATAATCCTAGCCCTCTGGGAGGCTGAGGCAGGAGATTCACTTGAACTCAGGAGTTTGAGACCAGCTTGAGCGAGAGTGAGACCCTGTCTCTACTAAAAATAGAAAAATTAGCCAGAGGTCCCGGGCTCCTGTAGTCTCAGCTCCTCTGGAGGCTGAGGCAAAAGAATGGCCTGACCCAGGAGTTTGAGGTTTCTGTATTCTATGACAGCATGGCACTCTACTCAGGGCAACAGAGTGAGACTTTGTCTCAAAAAAAAAATTTAGTTTCTGTGCTAAAGACTGCCACTAACTCTTTTGCTCCCTTTCTTTGAATGGAAAGAATGCCATGTAACCTGAGACACATTCCATACCCTCTTTGAGCCTCAATTCCAATATCCATAAAAAAGGAACAATAGTGGTATTTCCATCACAGGAATATAGAAACAGAATATAATCGTCATTGTTGTGAAGATTAAATGGGACAAGAGGTATTAGGCATGGGGAAGGTCTCAGTAAATGTTCATGCATGCTTTTGGTGAAGTCCTATAAATTGGAACTCATTGGAGCCCAGTCATTTAACATAGATCAGATTAGGATATAAATAGTATGTTTTTAACTTAATAAAATATTTTTTAAAGCAGTGACTTTCTTTAGGGAGAACTTCACAGTCAGTAATAAAGCATCGATAATTTCATGCCAAGATATCCACAGCTGTCAAGATTTAACTTGCAATAAAGTATCTCAAGCTGTTACAGTGCCAACGAGTCTTTTGTGGCTAATACCCCATGTTGAGTGACACTTTACAAAATGATTTTTACATTTATTATGTTCATGTTTAAATTTCACAATCATCCCCATGAAACAGCCCATAATATTGGCACTTGGAAAAAAGAGACTCAGGGAGGTTAAGTGCTTTGTCCATGTTTACATAGAGAGTTAATGACTGTGTCAACACTCAAACCCTAGTCTTCTAATTCCACACCCAAGGCTTTTCCAATACCTCTGATGCCTTCTTATTCCTGCTTCTTCCTTCAGGGAAGGAACACATGGGAAAAAAAAAAGCTTCAAAATGGTTTATAGAATGGGGGTTTGATCTGCTCTGTAATTCACAACAGATAAATATTTAGACCAGGGATTGCAAGCCCATAACTCATCTGGCTGGTACATACAGCTGGTTAAAGATGGGCACAAATTTGTTGGCCTTCATCCCTTGAGAACGTTTCTCTCTTGGAATCTGGGAAGACTCTGACTGATGTAACCAATAGAATGCAGTGTCAGTGAAGGGACCAAGGCCTCAAAAACCTGGAAATTCCCCTTCCTGGCTCTTGGCTCTCTGTCCAGAGGTCTAAACTGCCATGTACGATGCCTGACTGTCCCCGCTGGAGCGACTACATGAAGAGGTCCTGAGATTACACAGAAAGTATGTGGGACCCAGCTGAGCCCAAACTGCCAGTGTCGGGTTTATGCATGAAGCCACTTTGGGTGCACAAGACTAGACCAGCTGCCAGCTGAATACCACTGAAGTGATACTTTTAATACCACTGAACTGACACTTTTATTTTATTTTATTTTATTTATTTATTTATTTATTTATTTATTTGCAGTTTCTGGCTGGGGCTGGGTTTGAACCCGCCACCTCCAGCATATGGGGCCAGTGCCCTACTCCTTTGAGCCACAAGCGCCACCCGCCACCTCCAGCATATGGGGCCAGTGCCCTACTCCTTTGAGCCACAGGCGCCACCCTGAACTGACACTTTTAATACCACATAAATCAAAAGAATTCCTCAGGTGACACCCACTTAAATATGTGACACAGAAAAGTGTGTGATATAAAAAAATGAAGGTTGTTTGAAGCTAGTGCTCTTGGAGTAGTTTGTTATACAACAATGGAAAAGCAGGGGGGAAATGTGTTCTATTTGGCCTATAGGATGTAAGTTTAATTGAATTAATTACCTACATTTGAAAGTGGGTAGATGTCATAAAACAATTTAGATTTCCAGTTTCTTTTGAAACATCAGAATCATAGCAGCACCAAGCTTTATTCCCATGTGGTAGAAATTTAATGCAGCTGAGTAATGGCCATGTCCCCCAAGCATCCATTGTCATTGATGATTGAATTTACTGTTTTATCTGCTCCCTTTCAGGCATTTATTTTACCTGGCCCTAAAATGGCCTGCTTTAGGAAAATCACATTTTGCAAATGTATAAGTAATTCATTCATATGGCTTAGTACCCAAATAGGCAAAAGAAACTTAACTCCAAAAGACATTTAAGCACCATACCTGGATCAATGGCTTCTCCATCAAACATGGTCTCATACACGATGGTTTCCTTTTAAAAAGCACAAAATGTTAGCAATGTTGTCATCTTGATAAAATCAGTTTTCACAAGTGCTGAAGACTCTGGGCAGACAACTTCCTATGTTACCTCGTCTTTCTATTTTTTTTTTTTTGAGACAAAGTCTCATTTTGTCACCCTTGGTAGAGTGTCGCCATGGCATCACAGCTCACAGTAACCTCCAGCTCTTGGGCTTAGGTGATTCTAATGCCTCAGCCTCCTGTGTAGCTGGGACTACAGGCACCGGCCACAACACCTGGATATTTTTTTATTGCAGTTTGGCCAGGGTTTGACCCCACCACCCTCAGTATATGGGGCCAGTGCCCTACTCACTGAGCCACAGATGTCACCCTACCTCATCTTTCTAATCTAGAACTAGCAGCCTAGGGACCAAAATCTTCCTGATAATTTTATCTCCTCCTAATACCATCCCCCACTTAGTGTGCCTGCCATGCCCTATGTTAACTCAGATCTTTTTACGGATGTGAAGCCCTTTATTTTGTATGGGAGGTGTAATAGGCTGAATTGTGCCACCCACCTCCAAATTCACATATTGTGAAGTCCTAACCCTAACCTCAGAATGCAACCTTATTTAGAGATACTTATAAAGAGGTGATTAAGGTGAAATGAGGTTATGCAGGTGGACCTTAATGCAATATGACTGGTTTCCTCAAAAGAAGAGGCAATTAGACCACAGCACAGACCAAGGGATGATCATGTGAGGACATAATGAGAGGTTAGTCATTTGCAATCCAAGGAAGGAGGCCTCGGAAGAAACTCAACCTGCTGACACCTTGAACTTGGGCTTCCAGCCCCCAGGACTATGAGAAATAAATTTGTGTTGTTTAAGTCACTCAGTCTTGGTATTATGTTATGGCAGCCCTAGCAATTTCCGGAAGGAAGAGACAGAGGAAGGAAACACTGACAGAGAAGCAGCTCATAGAAGAATGTGCTCACGGTTAAAACTCAGGTAGAAATGGTCTTGGTATACGGGAGGTAAGTAGAAAGAAAAAAGGATCAGTGAAGACTAAAAATGCTATTTCTTGTTCCATTCTAGATTTCTTTTTTTCCTAGAATCAGCCTTACACTTATACACCTGTTTATATGGATTATTCATAGAATGAGTCTCAGCCAATTTCAAGATGCTTTATAAACTCTGGAGTGTAGATTTTAACATCTGCTAGGAAATGCCATGGTTGAAGAACTTATTCAAATCTATCACATGTATAATCTATTCCCACGTATCAGTATTCCTAATTAATGATGAACAATTCTGAATTTCTATTTGTCCAGGGTTGTTTTGCTGGATGCATATGTAATAACCTCAAGAAAATTTTGACCTAAGCCAAATTCTAAAACTAGATCAGAAATTCCTGTTTTATAATGTATGTAAATTCAGCAGAAGGAGATAAATTGTAGTTACTTTGTTTCCTTTCTATAATGCTTGAGTAGACTTACTGCAGAAGAACTTCACTGAGGAACAGTTGTAGGGAAGTGTAGTTTTCTTTTACTATAGAGGGATCACAAACATGTACTTACAGTTAATACTTCTAATTTTTTCTTTCTTTTTCCTGTGACAATCTTTTCCTCTTGATTCTTATCTCCTGTTCAAAAATAAATAAATAAAAGGCAAGTATCTGATGAGCAGCATTTTAAAAAATCTCACAATTCAAGCATCATCACGTGACATTAGCAATCTGTATCTTACCTGCAATATACTTCATTTCTCTGTATGAAAAGAAAATTGGACAAAATATCAGCTGTATTATGCTAACACATGGCAAAAAAATAATTCATTCAATAGACAGCACATGACTCTTATCACATTTTCTCTACCCCAGGAAAAAAGAACTATTGTATGAGGAATAATAAAATGGTCTTCATTAACTATCACCACCCCCTCACTGCACCATAAGTAAACTTCTAGTTAATGAAAATTCATGTCCAATTCTATCTTTTAAGTCATGATATTCTACATTATGATGAACTATTTTTGAATGGTGATGTGAGCACCCACATTTTCTACCCATTTCTTTGACCTTTAGCTCCAAATGGATTCAAAACCAGTCAGATGTATTTCCAATTCCTAGACTAGTTCCAAGTAGTTATCAACACTTGTTTACAAAACTGCTTACATCAAAAGAATATGGGGAGTTGTTTTCTTGTTGGCTCACAAATTTATTTGTTTCAAACATATTCTCACATAAAATCTATTTCAGATGTTCTAAGGTAGAATCAGTAATATCCTGTTGCTGCCGTTTAAAGAAAGCTCCCATCTGTTTTTGAGCCAGAGTAGAGTTGGGATCACTGGTGAAAGGGAAAATCAGTTCTGTATCCCAAGTATTTTCCTCTGTGCCCCTCAAAAGCAAACAGGCAGAAGCCTCAGATTAAGATTATACACCCCAGTTAATTTTAACTCTTTACATCAGAAACTCAGAAAGAGAAATCACATACTTAGGTCTGGGCGTGGAGACTTCCTTGATCACTTTCTGACAGCATTGCATAATGTTTCCATATTTCCAAAGCAGGAAACATACCCAGGAAACCAACCCAACAAAGAAAATAGCCATCAGAGTGAAGATAAAAGGAATGTACCAGTCACTGGATTTGTATGTGTTGATAGCTGTGTACACGATAGTCAGACCATTTCTGTGCTGGGAAATAATATTTTAAGGCAATAGAGTATTAGTTTATGTTTTCAGAGAGCATCTGTTTACACATAGTAGGATCAGTACAGAACTGTGGTCCCTTACAGGCAGTTGGGTATCAACTCAGGCCTATGTATTTTAACACCACAGGTAACACTGAGGAACACCATAGTATAGAGAAGGCATGGAATTAAGAGTGTGAAGATTGAATTACGTGCAGTGACTTCTCTGTGATCTTAAGCAAACCATTTCTCCTCTTTGCCCCCTTCTAATCTGTAAAATCCATTGTTTAATGCTTCTATTTCAAAGATAGAAGACAACAAAATACACTGACCATAAAGTCTCCTGAACAGATTTTATCCATGGGTTATTCAGAAGCCATCCTAGAATTCTGCACAGGCTTTGCACATCTATTTTTAAAATAATAAAATACTAGAGTGTGCTAAACTTCGTAGATTGGATTGAAGGTTGGGTGAATCGATGGCAGTACAGTGTCTGGCACATAGCAGATGCTCATTACTATGAAAAGCCTGGGCATTTGGGGGAAAATCTTTAAAAGTGGCCATTTATACAGATTTTTAATTGATAAAATTCATTGAACATGGGTCCTTTGGGTGGGCAGAGGTTTCAGGTCATTCAGATGTAAGTAGTTGCCTTGCAGTTCTCACGAACTCTCTCTCACCCCACACAGTTTATACTCAGAGATGCACACTCTAAAATGTGGTCCAGAGGCTGGGTGGGATCATACCCAGCTGGAAGGGCATATAGGTGAAGGTGCTGCCCTAAGTAGCCTTTTAGCCGTTCTAGATGAAATTTGAATTTACAGTAAAATATTTCCCACACACAGACCCAAATTAAATTCTATAACTCTTTACTTCAGAACTGGTGGTTGGAGGAGTTGGTATATTGGCTCTTGTCACATAAATATCTATAATAGCAGTGCCTGTCTGAGGCTTAGTAGATCTTCTGTATCTCAAGTTGTCATCGATTACATGCACCACAAGATGGTACTGCCGCTGGAACTCAACTCTGGGCTCAAAGTTAAAAGGATTCTTCACAATTAAGTTTGGAGTATTTGAACCTCGGGTTGGGTCAAATCCAAAATGATGATTCTCATTTCCTTTAAAAGAGATAATTGAAGAATTAGAGCCATTTTAAAATACATTGAAAGGTTTTCTCAAGCTACCTTGAATTGCTATTAAAACACAGTAGATGTAAAAAAGTTTCCACTGTACTCTAAATTCCTATATCTATACATGGCTTATAATGAATTAAGATCAAATAAGCAAGAAATTTTGTTGGTTAGGGAAAAAGGTGTTTTAAAGTTTAAGATCATGAGTCTGATTCCCCTATGAGGCTATCCAGCTTCACACTATTATCCAATTATTCTAATTACTTCTTCTTCCTTTGTCTTCCACTCAGAGTAATTCGATTGCTCCATCAACTTAGTCAAGATCAATATCAAATGAGTCAGTCAGACCACAACATCTATTGAGCTCCTACTAAGTTTAAGTCCTCTCTATGGCCTTGGAGACACTACTGTAAACAAGATGCACATGGCCCATAACTTCATGAAGTTTATTGTCTATCAAGGGTAGAGAACATCAATTTAATCTTTAATTGGTAATTTTTTTATTGATTTCTATGCTTATATTCTTTCAGATATATGACAGCAGGTCTGACCTCCATACTTTAAATAGGTCTCCTTGTTATGCTATCTCATGATACCCAGTAGTTTCCCTTTATAGAAATATCACAGTTTATAATTTTATAATTGTTGACATTACCACTCATCTGGTAAACAATGAGTGCCATGAATATAAGGTCTCTATCTGTCTTATACAGTCTGTACCCCCATTTCCTAACCCAGTGCCTGATATTGGTCTCCAATAAATGCCTTCTATAGTGGACAAGATGGTGACTAAAGTTGATAGGGATCTGTGTAAACTCGACAATAATACAGCTGAAAATACAGTAGAACCTCTTTAGCTGACCACTTCCCTACATTGACCACCTCCTTGAGTTGATCTAATTTTCATAGACCAGACAACCACCACATGTATGTATCAGTACAATAAACCTAGTTCCTTATGTTGACCACCTCTGTATGGTGACCAGTATGTTACAGACCCTCGAGTGGTCAACTTACAGGGGTTCTACTGTATGTATCCTAGTGAATCTGTATTAATAGCAAGAGATGAAAGAGTGGCTGCTGTTGTCCAGCACCATGGACAGCAGACTTAGTCCCATGTAACTTAACCTTCAGGATTTTCCCTGTAGGCCCAAAGTCTCTTTATTGTCAAAGCACCTGTGACATCACTGATATTTCCATTATAGGAGGAATTAAATTGGATATGTGGAAGTAAAATGGATGCCTTGAGGAAAAGAAGTCATAGATATTAAATATGTTAACCTTTATAAGCATAGTTATTTCTAAGGTTATATATTATGTCTAACAAGGTATAACCAATGTCAGTTTGACACGTGCTCATGATTAAAAGAAATAATTAAATCATCCACCAGAAACCATCTCAAAGCGCATTTCAAAATCTTGTGAATCTCTGTCGTGGCAGTTGAGTTTGAAGCCATTGACGTTTGTCCCAGCAACAACATTGTCAAAAATGATTGCTTTATACAGGGAGGGTATGCAGACAGGTGCTTCATCATTCTTGTCTTCAATGTCAACGGTGACCTGTCAGCCATGAGGGAAGAAACATCACACCCACATCATGTGACTATTTATATACAAAATCAGAAGTAAGCATCTAGGTAAAGACAGATCATTTGGAATTATTAAATTAAAAACCTAGAATTTTGAGTTTGAAGAAATGTTTTTGCAGATTTGGGTTCTGGCTGTCAATCAACTAGTCAGTGGCTAATTATTCATGGGTCAACTGTGACATTCAATGTAGCCATTAGGGAGAGCTTTGGGCTTATTAGAAGAGCTTGTGGAAAGCTCACAGATTATATAAATGATAAGAAAAGGAAATCTGAAGAATAATGCCTCTAAAAATTATAACGCCTTGAGCCTTCTGAATATCTATGCTTCATGGCAAACATACCCTGAATGTGCTTCCTTTTTTTCAGCCTAATGGCCTCCTCTGCACTATTTTCTCAAGCACAGTATATTTTTTGGTAATTAACACAATTATTTCAAAATATGCTCTGACTTTAATTAGAGGATGTTATCAACCTTTTCTTAATCAAAATATCATAAACCAGAAAACTATGGTTTACATGGAAAAAGATCAAAATCTCAAGAATTTTAAATGTCAGTGATCAAATGCTAGTTGGTCTAGAAAGGTTATCTGCCTCCCTTTCCGATGACTAATAACTTTCTCAATAGCATTCACGGAAAAAACCCTGGTGTGCGCATATTTGCATATATTATCTTTTTTAAATGTTTTCTGTAATGTTGAACAACACAGCTAATTTACTGGGGAATAGTTTATTTTTTAATACTACTTCTATAGGATTGAATATAAATAGCTAGATAGCTGTATGCATCATTTGATATGTAAAGATTTTTTTATGTAGTAAGCAAATAAACTTCAGGGAGACTTCTGTGATGTAAAGGAAAAAGCAGTGGACTTGGAAATGGAAATCTTCAGAGGCATGATCATAGCTCACTCTAACCTTGAACTCCTGGGCTTAAGAATTCCAGACCTCAGCCTCCCAAGTAGCTAGAACTACAGGGATGCACCATCAAGACTGACTAGTTTATTATTACTATTTTTTGTAGAGTCAAGGTCTCTGCATTGCCCAGGCTGGTCTTAAATTCCTGACCTCAAGCAATACTCTTATCTGGGCCTCCCAAAGTGTTAGGATTACAGGGATGAGACACCACACTCAGTCATAATCAGAAATCTTTGTTAAAACCAATAGGCCTGTCACTTGCTAGCTCCTTTGGTACAAGTGACAACCTTGCTTTCCTCATCTACAAAAAGACTATCTTGGTTCTTACCTTCCTACAACTATTCAAAGGATAAATTCATCCTTTCAATGAATATTTATTGAATATTTATTAGGCCCAGTATGGTAGCTTACACCTGTAATCCTAGCACTCGGGAAGGCTAAGGCAGGTGGATTGCCTGAGCTCAGGAGTTCAAGACTAGACTGAGCCAGAGCAAGACCTGTCTCTAAAAAAAAAAAAAAAAAGCCAGGCATTGTGGCAGATGCCTATAGTTCCAGCTTCTCAGAAGACTGAGGAAAGAAAATCACTTGAGCCCAAGAGTTTGAGGTTGCTGTGAGCTAGGACAGAACAGAACTCTACTGAGGGTAATAAAGTGAGACTCTGTCTCAAAAACGAATTTTTTACTATATACCAAGCACTGATCTACACATAGAAGCTATAGCTTTGTTACCAAAGACCCTGAACTATTACAATTTATATTCTAGTGGGGGAGATAAAGTAGTAAATACATTTACAAATAAATATATCAGTGCCATATAGTAAGTAATGCTACACAGGTTAAGGGACTAGATAACAAGTGATGGATCTATTCTAAGAGAGTGTTTAGTAAAGGTCTTTTTTGCCCACTCTCCTAGTTCCTTTCTCTCCTCCCCATTTTTGATACATGCCTGTAAGGCAGTGTATATCCTCACAGAATGTGTAGTGTTCGGTTGTGTCATTTTGATTCGCATAAGCGATATTTTGCCATAGATCTTTCCTGTTTCCTACTTTCCTCACACACGGCCATCTATGTTCCTTCCATGCTTCTGTTGATAGAGCCAGTTTTCTACTTCTCAATTCTTCATTTCCCATAGCATGCATCTACCATAGCTCACTTATTCATTTCCCTAATGATGAGCACACGTGGCTTGCTTCAAATTCTCCCCCTCACACACAGTGCAAGAGGCCTTTATGAACATGTTTCATTTGGGCAGAGAGATGACTGAAGCGAAAGTGAACCAAGGAAGAATAAGCAAGACAGTCTTGGGCAAGGTTTCTGAGATACGAACATGCTTGGTATGTTGGAGAAACAGCCAGAAGTTCCTGTGGCAGGGTTGCAGTAAATAAGAGGGAGGGAGCCAGGAGCTAAAGACAAAGAGAAAGCCAAGGCTCAGATCATACCAGACCTTGTAGACTTCAGAAATGGCATTCGGGCTTAGCTAAGCATGATGGGAAGCCATGAAGGACCTGAAGGAAGAGGATGATTTGTCTTTTTCACAGGTCACTCTGGCCCCTGTGTGAAGAGCAGGCTGGGAAGGGCACGGTAGAAACAAGCATTCTAATAAGAGGCTGCCATACTAGCCTGGGCAAGGGACAATGGTGGCACGGCCAGGGTGTTAGCAGTAGGTGGAGGAGAAGCAGAAGGATTCAGGGTATATTTTCAAAGCAGATATGAGAGAAATTGCAGCTGGATTGGAGAGATAATTAGTGTACATTATAATGATAAAGTGCCCAGACTTAATCCTTAGGTAACCTTGAAAAAATTACTTAACATGGAAGCCTTGGAAATACAATTTTTCTATCTATAAAATGGAATATCAGTAACTACCTCATAAGATGGGATGAGAACTAGGTAAGTAAGGGTTTATTGTAGTACCTTTATTAGGTTCTCAGTAAAGAGTGAATGATGATGATGATGACAGTGATGGCTTCCTAAACTTTAAAGTCTAAAGACTTATCTCTCTTTCCTGAACCTGAAGGTGAAATTGATATATACCCATCAATTTGGCATTTGCTACGCACTACCTAACTTTTCACCTGTGAAAATTGTTAAATTCCCTGAAGACATATATGGTATCATACACTTCTTTGTAATCTAGGACGTTGTACAAAGAGCAAACATTCAATAAATAAGTATTAAAAGAAAGAATGAACAGGCAGAACCTGTGTCAAAGGAGTAGGGCACTGGCCTCATATACCAGAGGTGACAGATTCAAACACAGCCCTGGCCAAAAACTGAAAAAAAAAAAAAAAATAGAATGGACAAGCCTTGCTTTATTTTTAAACAACACATAAATTCTTTTTGTAAGAATAGAGTTACCAGGCTCGACACCTATAGCTTAAGCAGCTAAGGCGCCAGCCACATACACCAGAGCTAGCGAGTTCGAATCCAGCCCGGGCCTGCCAAACAACAATGACAACGACAACCAAAAAAAAAAAATAGCCAGGTGTTGTGGCAAATGCCTATAGTCCCAGCTACTTGGGAGGCTGAGGCGAGAGAATCACTTATGTCCAGGAGTTGGAGGTTGCTGTAAGCTGTAATGCCAGATCACTCTACCCAGGGTGACAGCTTGAGGCTCTATATATTAAAAAAAAAAACCAAAAAGAACCAAAAAGTCTCAAAAAGAACAGAGTCCCTTGATGTTTTATTGTTATTAATTCTGCTTTCCCCTCTTCTCATTTGTAATGAGTGAATGATAATTGCAAATGCTGTCATCCTATACTGTTTGGAGGATTCATAAATGTCTACAGGAAAACTGCCACAAATACCCAGGTCTAAAGATCACTGTCATAAGTGTCATCCGGAGACAACCAAATCACATAATCCCATCCTCCTGACAGTCTCTACAAATGTCACTCTAATTGTTTATGTGAATGAGGCTGATGTTTTCCTCACAATGAGAACTCAGAAAATCTAATAACCACATCAGCAACAAGTCAGGGGACTTTGTGCAATAGGAGGAAATGTACAGTGAATCATCAGGCCAGACGGGAACTTTATAATTTCTTCAAGCCTACTTCTGTTTTTTCTCCAATGACAAAACCTTATCGTCATTAGTAATACACAGCACATCAGAAATATAATAATATTCACTCTTGGTGTCTTTGCTAACATGATTGAGAGGGTCATACTGTCCCCAACTTTGAGGCCAAAAGGATGTATCGTACCTCAGTTAACCATCTTGATTGTAAACATCACCTCTCAGTGAGAGGCAGCCTGTGCCTGAGTCCAGTTCTAAAAACCTTATTAATAAACTTAGGGAAGTTTTCTAAGCTCTGTGCCTCAGTTTTCTCCCCTGTAGAGTGAAATGATTATAGTATAATACTGCCTACCTAGAAAGTTCAAGGGGAGGATTGCCTGTGTCAATAAATATATGTTTACAACAGGAACTGAAACATGGTAAGTTGGATAATTGATACCATTATAAGTTGCTTAATCTCGTGAAAATGAGAGGAGTTAGCAGGGTCTTCATTTTCAAA
The DNA here is from genome assembly GCA_963574575.1 of Galagoides demidoff. Classification (NCBI taxonomy): domain Eukaryota; kingdom Metazoa; phylum Chordata; class Mammalia; order Primates; family Galagidae; genus Galagoides; species Galagoides demidoff. The sequence continues at coordinate 12,999 of CAUYQV010072955.1, forward strand.
CAAGTCTCAAAATTTAGCTCATATAGAAAGTTATGGACATTTGAGACATACAAGAAAAATATTTGTTTCTTCATTCTCTATTGGAGTTACTGTTTGATCAGTTCACGTGTAATAAATTAGAATTTGTAGATCATCTCTATAACATCAAAGCCTGAGTCTCTCTACTCACCATGGTCATTGCCGTTCGAGGATGAAACCTGTCACAGTCTACAGCTACCACAGTGAGGTTATATTGCCTCACAGACTCATAGTCTGGCTGTGTGGTAAGTTCAATCATTCCAGAGAGAGGGTGAATCCAGAATCTTTGTATAGCCTCAATGTCTCCCTTGGTTATTTTGTATGTCACACAGTTTGGTGGTTGGTCTTCATCAATGGCCATCACTCTTCCAACTTGGTAGAAAGCTGCCAAATATCATTTTATAACGTTCATCCTTGTCAGGCAGACACATCACCCTAAGAAACTTAACATTGCTTTCTAAATAGTATCATAATTTCTCAAAGGATCAGTCTGAATCCTTTTGGACAGTGAGATGAGTTTGAAGACCTCAACTCAACATAATGGAAGATAGATTTAGAGAAAGTCCTGCACCACTTTAAACCAGGTGCCATGAGTCAAATAACAAACATTATCAATAGCTTTATAATATTAATTATCCTACATGTGCTGCACACTTTTTTTTTTACCAGGTATTATGCTCAAATTAGCATTAGATAATGGTTCATGGCACAGACTCTGAAACCAGACTACCTAGATCACACATCTCAGTTCTGTCACTTACTGGTGTAACTCACTGGAAGATTCTATAACCTCTCCGGACTTCAGATCCTTTATCTGCAAACTACATACTACATACTACATTATAACAGTATCTTCCACATAAAGTTGTGAACATTGAATTAGCTAAAATATATAGAGCCCTTAGAATAGTGTCTGGTATATACTACAGTAGTGCTATTTACACACATCATCTCACTGGATCTTTAGTCTTTGATATATGTGCTATTATTGTCCCTATTTTATAGATGCGGAAACTAGGTCCAGCGGTACTAACTTGCCCAAGGTCACAGAGATAGTAGTGGTAGCATCTGTTGATTCTATAGTCCATGTTTCTTGAAATCACTTTGCTATAATTTTAGTATGTAGTACCCCAAATAAGCTCTTAGAAGAAAAATGGCTGTGGATGTTTACTGCACAATAAACAGACAGACCCAAATTCTTTATCCTTCCCATCTTCATCTTCATGCTCTTTGCCATGAGACCTTATCATCGCCCCATTCTGACTTGGGGCTCAGCCATGTGGTATGCCTTGGCTGATGGACCAGCTGAAAGCCACCCAACTTTCAGAATTTTGAGCAAGCCCAGCCAAGACCAGAAAGATAAGGGGTCCAGCCAATTCTTGGGCTCATAAGCTAAATAAACGTATTTTGTTGGATTGCTTTAATTTTTTGTGAGCTTTATCAACACAGGATACTTATGTCGATAGATAACCAGTACAACAGTTTTATCCCTCAATCATTTTCTGCCTGAACTATAAATTTCAGGGCAAATATTTTACCTCTAACATTTAGTAAAAAACCACCATATACTATGGTTGGCTCACCAACATGCGCATAGGACATTTGGGTTGCTAATAATCAAGAACGAAAAATTATGATGAGTGAATCACCCATGGGCTATCCCCACCACTTTCAACCTCACGGGATTTCTTTCTCTGTTTGCATCCTCCTTCACCAAGGTTCACTGGTCTCTGATAATGTGTTATTAAAACAGGCATTGAACACAACTCATAATACCAGGAACAGAGAACCACACTCATGAAAAGAAGTGTATTTCACTTTGGCAGATTCAGAATATAAAGAGTCCAAGCTATTGCTCATATGAAAGTATCATCATTAAAAGAAAGGTGTCACAACTGATACAAAACTTTCTAAAATAGATTATGGGTAAAATTGACTATCATATAGTCTTGGGCAAAGATGGTGTCATAATCATATTTAACACCTGGTTAAGGATAATAGGAAGTTTATTCTTCTGTAGGTATAAAATTAACCTTTCAATAAAAACTAAAAGCATCTTTAGCTGAAATTTTAAACAGAGTTAATCAGGCTCAGCACCTGTGGCTCAAGCGGCTAAGGCACCAGTCACATACACCTGAGCTGGCAAGTTCAAATCCAGCCTGAGCCACCAAACAACAATGAGGGCTGCAACCAAAAAAGAGCTGGGCATTGTGGCAGGCATCTGTAGTCCCAGCTACTTGGGAGGAGGAAGCAAGAGAATTGCTTGAACCAGGAGTTGGAGGTTGCTGGGAGCTGTGATGTCACAGCACTCAAATAAAAAAGTAAAATAGAGTAATCATGAAACTCTACCAGATAACTCTGCCAAACTTCCTTATCAAAAACTTTCAGAAATGAAATATGTTTTGCCTTGTGACTTGCAACCCAGTGTGATTTAATCTCCAGGTGTGTATTTTCTTCTAAATAATTTCTGATGAAGAATTTTTTTTTCTTCTGCCTACCCACCTCCAGAAGCTTCTTGTCAATTCATCACATGCCATTAGAGAAAAACATTTTTTTATTCTAAATATTGTAGATTCCCATAATTTTCTTAAGAGAAAAAAATCTCATGTAATACTCAAGATATACTTTGATTCCCTGTGTTAATCAACACAGTACGAAGAAAGACTTTCACATTAATGGATTTTTAAAATATCCTCAAGGTCTGTAGCCTAAATGTTTGATATTATGAGGGAAGTTCATTCACAGAGTAGTTTTAACTTTCCAAATTCCTCCTTTAAAGCAAATTGCCACTGGGTTATGAAAGTTTTGTTTCCTTTGATGGACTTCTCCTCCCAAAACCAACTCACTTCTAATTTTATTCAGCTTGTGTATTCTGAGGGGGAAAATCAAGGTATAGTTTAAAAAGAAAAAATAGCAAGAAAAAAGTTCTTGCACATTATATATTGTACCCACTTAATAAGTGTTAGTGGTTATGGCCATTTTAGGATGAGTCATATAGTTAACATAGTATAACGATCTGCCAGTCCTCAGCTTGACTCTGAGAAATAGTTATTGTAATCTTCATTTTACTGGTGGGAATTCAAAGTCTCATAGGAATTACATGACTTGCCTGGCATCATTTACTGTAACTAGCAGTAGCAGAGACAGATTTAAATCCCTTCTGCTTGACTCCAGTATTCACGGTCTTTCTGCTACCTCAGTGTACTTCCTTCTGAAGACCTAGACATCCGCTGTCTGGTACAGCTGCTCACTAGACAACTACCTGTATTTGAAGAATGGTACACATAAGATGATTCATTTATCTCTTTATACAAATTCTCAGAACATGTGGGCTCAGTCATCAAACCCCATCCAAAATAAAGGAGCCTTGAATACTCAACAGAGAACTGGACCAGGAATTTAGAAATCTGCATTGAGCTATCATCTCTGCTAACTACTGGCCATGTGACTCTGAATAAACCCATTTCTCTTTTCCAACCAAATGTTCTTATAGTAAAACAGAAAGGTTGGATCTTTTAGCCCTTCCACATCAATAATGCTATGACTGCAGGTTCTCAATCTTTCTTTTCAGGCATCAAGAAAGTATTAAATTATGATTAAGAAAACATGTAAGTGCTCAATGCATTTAGCACTCAAAACATAAAATACATTTCAGGACAATTTCAGTAAGTTGGAAAAAAACTGACATGAAATGCTTGAGTCCTCTTAAAATGGCATTTAAAAAAAATGCCAGTCTCAAAAGGCAGAATTGTGGAGACAGCAAAAAGATCAGTGGTTGCTAAGATTAGACAGAAGGGAGGGATGAGAAGGCAGAGCGGTGAGGGCTTTCAGAGCCGTGACCCTCTCCTGTATGGTAGTATAATGGTGGAAACATGTCATTTTATGTTTGTCCAAACCCATAGATTGTACAACACCATGAGTGAACCCCAGTGTACAGTGTGGTCTTTGCTTGATAATGATATGTCAAGGTAGACTCATCAATTGTTATAAATGTTTCAATCTGCTGGGGGGGGGATTTGATAATGAGGGAAACGGTGCATGTGTGAGGACAGTGGGTGTATGGAAAATTTCTCTACCTTCTGCTCAATTTTTTCTGTGAACCTAAAGCTTATCTTAAAAAAAATAAAGTCTATTTTTTTAATGCCAATCTCTATTTTTTTTTTTTGAGACAGAGTCTCACTATGTTACCCTTTGTAGAGTGCTGTGGCATCACAGCTCACAGTAGCCTCAAACTCTTGGACTTAAGCCCAACTCTTGCCTCAGCCTCCCAAATAGCTAGGACTAGCTGGGACTAGCACCCGCCATGCCAGGCTATTTTTTGTTGCAGTTGTCATTATTGTTTTAGCTGGCCGGAGCTGGGTTCAAACCCACCAGCCTTGGTGTATGTGGCTGGCACCATAACCACTGAGCTACGAGCACCCAGCTGCCAATTTCTATTTTAAAATTTTTTCTCACTCTATTGCCCTGGGTGACTGCAGTGGTATCATCATAGCTTACTGCAACTCCTGGACTCAAGCAATCCTCCTACCTCAGCCTCCCAAAAAGCTAGAACTACAGGTAAGAGTCACAATGTCAGGTCAATTTTTTCTATTTTTAGTAGAGATGGGGTCTCACTCTGGCTCTGGCTAGTCTGAAACTCCTGAGCTCAAGGGATCTTCCTGCCTCTGCCTCCCAGAGTGCTCTGAGAGCCACCTCTGCCTGCCTATTTTAAAGCCTGAACTTCCTGTAGTTAATTTGACAGGGTCTGGGAATCTGTTGATAACCTCATGAAGGCTATATGTCTTTTCCCCTAGGGAACCTCAAAGTCATATACTCTGCTCCAGATTTACAATTTATAAGCCAGAAAATGATTAGATGATTGTGAACTATTTAACTTCAGATTCATCATAACTCTAGAACTCCCTGGAGGTATAAGATTATACACTATTAATCACAATAGAGAACTGGGGAATATGAAAAAAGAAAATAAGTTATTGTACTGAGTCTCTGTTAAAGGATTACCCAAAAACTACTGAGTACTTCTAAAATGATAAAAAAAAAAAAAAAGCCCAAGATGACTAGAAGAGAACAAGAATCCTGCTTATGATAAATTTAATTTATAGGCAACTTTTCTCAAATTTTCTGGTCACATATCATAAGACCCAGTGGTGTTATATTCCAGACTCAGAATATAAATAGTTGTGTATTTATTTTGCAGAGAGGTTAAGAACTTGTCCAAAACTGCATGGTGAGGCAAACCAAGAATCAGAATCTAAATACATGGGTTTTTGATTTCCTACTCTCTCCTCAATTGTAGTTGTCTGCCAAGGAAATAAGCTAGTTTGAAGTAGTGTGAGGACTGCCAGTAAAATGCTGCAAATATTTAACAATCAATTCTCTGGAAAAAGTGGAGAATGTGTGTGTGTGTATCATGTGGGTACATACATACCCACATAATGCATAAGTTTGTTATAAATTTTACTGATATAAGATATATGTAGCATAAAATTTACAAACAGTAATGAATATATAATGTTCTTTATTATTAATTTCTAGATAGACAATATAAACCACATCAATCCTGCAGAATGCTTTCACTGATTTTTGCCAGACTGTTCTACCCCTCCTCACACCATGATAGCAATTCCCAAATAAGTATTGCCAATATGAATGTTATTTGATGTTTTCCTTTAAAAAGAGGAAGGTGCAAATAAAAACATGCTGGAACTTCACTAGCTCATTGACAATAGGAATGAAACTTTTGCAGACTTGGACAATATTTTTTGATGGCTAGAAGACTATTTCCACAATTTTTGTGCTACTTACAAAAATAAGCTCAGATACAACAGACTTTAACCTGCATTATTAACATTTTCTCTACCATTTTCTTAAGTCAAGATAACTTTTTTAAAACAAGTGAGTCAATCCCTGACACAGTGTTTGCTGATTTCCATGGTGTAAGTACTCCCACCATTTCTGATTTTAAACTATCACCAGAAAGTTGGGAAGAGAAATGCAGTAGCACATCATTCTATATACAAAATTTTACCATGCAGATCCCGTAGATGTAAATAACCTCACAGGCATAGATATCAGTAAAATGTGATAGCACAATTAAGAACTGCTGAGTTTTATTTGTTAATTTTACTTCTAATATAATTTATGTAACTAAATTTATATTACTATAATTTTTAATAATGACTGTTACTAATAATCATGTCATAAAATGCCTGAAAATTTAACCATCGGCTCTTGAAAACTAGTATGATTCAACTCCAGCACCCAACTGGTTCTGTGTGTCCCTTGAAGTATTCAAGGCAAGCCTGAAGGATATGCTGAGAGAGGGATGTATTCCCCTTTGGATTCAGAAGATCTGTACTTTCACTATCCCTCTCAAATCTGATGTTGCTTGATGTAATAAATAGGCCCTACTCCCTATGTAATTCATGGTTGAGATAGGATCCTGACCAAGATCTTGACCATACACCCAAAATCTTGACCCTAGATGTTCACAGGATTAAATGACATTGGCAATGAGCATGTCGTTTCTACCTTCTTTATACTTAGATCTAGTTTGGAGGCAAGGTGGAAAAGAAATGGAATAGAGGTAATACTGTGTATTTTTCCATTACAAAGGTCCTAGAGCTGACATCAAATTTCAAGGGAGCCTTGGAGAACCATGAAGACAATAGATGGAAGGAATTACCAATGAAAACTAGCTTGTTCTCTAAGTGTCGGGAGCCCCCAAAGCTCCCCCATTGGTTGTATTTTGTAAATGTCCACACTCTTTTCCATTGGCCACTCATTTGAAATCTGGAGGTGTCTCCTTGTGTGAGTTTTAACACCATAGCTGTGAGGAATCTCTTACCTCCTGATGTTTCTGGAACAGAGAAGGAGTAGTGTGCAGCTTCAAATTCAGGGCTGAAATCATTGGCAGGAGCAATCTCCACAATGATCGTCACAGTTACTGTAAAATTGAGCAGTGAATAAATGCTGCATTGTTGTAGTTTTATCCTTTAAATGAACTAAATATACCCCTAGGAACAGGCTTAGCAAAGGAGTTTGAAATTATGACAAGATTCTCTCTGCTCCTGAGTGATCTCTATTCCTAGACTCTGTGTTCTCTTGAATCATACTAGTTTTCAAGAGCCAATGTTTAAATTTTCAGGCATTTTATGACCTGATTATTAGTAACAGTCATTATTAAAAATAATAGTAATATAAATTTAGTTACATAAATTATATTAGAAATAAAATTAATAAATAAAGGAAACCAGAGTCCAAGGAACACAAAGTCTGGGAATAGAGATCACTCTGGAGCAGAGAGAATCCTGTCATAGTTTCAAAATCCTTTGCTAAGCCTGTTCCTAGGGGTATATTTAGTTCATTTAAAGGATAAAACTACAACAACAAGGAAACCAAATGAGTCCTCATGCTTAGCCAAAGCAATTTAGCCAAAAATATGTAAGTATGAATGTCACATTTTATTTTGTACAACACAGATATCTATATATCTATATGTCATTTATAAGCGTATAATTATGTATTTCACATAAGAGAGTTTATTTTATCTTTGCATGGGTACAATCTCCCGCATTAGTTTGTTTGGGGTGTCACTAACAACCCAGAATATGGCATAGTCTACTATTACTAAATATCATAGGAACAGGAATGGAAAGAGACTCAGAAATCCCATATTCAAGGCTTAGCCTTATTTATTTATCTTATTTATTTATTTTTTGAGTCAGTGTATCACTTATGTCACCCTTGTAGAATGCCACGGCGTCACAGCTCACAGCAACCTCCAACTCTAGGGCTTAAGAGATTCTCTTGCCTCAGCCTCCCAAGTAGCTCGGACTACAGGCAAATATACAGAGTCATCTCTAGGTATGTGAGTGCCATCTGTTTCAGTACTCTAGCTATACCAAAATCCACACACACTTAAGGCCCCTGTCAGCCCTGCAGAACCCACAGACACAGAAAGTCAGCCTGCCTCATGTATGGGTTTTGCATCTTGTGAATCCCTTGAATCCCTTTGATTTGGGGGGGAAACCTGCATATAAATGACCCTTACAGTTCAAATCCAACTTGTTCAAGGGTGAACTGTACTCCAAGGCCTTGATTAGGTTCATTTCTCAGAGGCCCAGTTTTCTTATGGAAAAAAAAAAAAGGAATAACATCAGTTTCAATTTCCTACATCACAATGAGGATTTAAAGACAAAATAAGATCATACCCAAGAAGGTATTTTCAAACTATAAAAGGTTAACCAAAAAGCAATTATTATATATTATTTGCCACAGCCAGATGTTTGTATATTGTGTTACGAAAAAGGTCTGTATTTCAGATCAATAAGCTCAAATTAGCTTTGTAAAGAGAGTTATCAAAAAGAAAGAATTTAACGTCCCACCATAAAAGCAAGTGACTTGCAAATATTTGCAAATATTACTTGAAAATATTACTTTCTTTTAGTGAAAGTAAAATAATAATTAACATTTTATGTGAAAGGCACTGACTTGACATTGGTGTTATTTTCCCAATTTCACAGGCAAGAAAACTGAGGTTCACAGGGTTAGGTTCTTGGCCAAAGGTTGCAAAGCTAAGTCACGTCTGCCAACATCTCCCAAAATATCTTCTCTGAGATGTTAACATGTCACATGTAAAATCCTAAGTTAAACAAAGATAAAAAGGCTTCTTTATGGCAATACTTCCTTGTGTTCTTAATATGTCACTGTGCATTTTGAGTCTCCAGGTGTACATTGTTCCCCACGCTCATTTGATAACAGAATTCTTCTTTAGTAGATTATTTTGCAGACTCATGTTCTGAAGAAGGCTTCTATATTGCCTGTCCTGAAAATCTATGCCACATGTGTCAAGCAAGAAAATTTAATCTGGGATTCATAGGGTCTTTACTTCAGGGAATATTACATTTTGGTATATGTTATTGTGTGCATTCTCCAAGGAACAGGGTCTACACAGCTTTCATCAGAATCTTGAAGGTGTTCATGACCCTCAAGAAAGGTGAAGAAATGCTATTCTACAAAGACAGGTGATTTATGTTAAAGCCTCTAAGTTTCGTTCAATAAATCCCATTTATGTGCCACAAGAGCAGGTGCTGTTTACAGCTCCGTCATACTATGATTTTTATTGCATCCACAAAGACTCAAAACTGTGCTAATTAGCTGGCCTGTAAAAATAAAATGAACTGCTTGTGGGGCATAACAATCCTCCTTTATTCAGATACTGTGAATGTGTTGGGTGTGAGGGCTAGAGAGAATGTGCATTCATTACTATGAGAGATTTGTTTTCCCTTCCATATTGAGGAAAGCCTCAAATCTGGTGGTAGAGGAAGATCTTTTTGATTACATTAGTTAGGGCCCGAGGATGAGTAGCTGCAAAAAAAAGTATCCATCCCAAAAGTTGATCTGGGCTACATAATGGGTTGTTCTGGAGACTCTCCCAGTGAGGACTAGAGAAAACAACGGCAAACTGTCATGCTTAAACCCCTGGCCCTGCACAGCGTCTCTTTGCACAGTTGTGTCCTCTATGTCTACAAATCACCACTGTAGACCTAGCCCCATTAAAACTCTTATATGTGAGTTAAGAGAGATTTAATGAGCCCTAGATGTGTTGATTACACTTCAGCATGTTCCCTTTAGTTGCAAACGTCTAGATGTCCACCATCATCCCTCCTGTTTACATCCATGACAGACAAAGAGCTCTTTCCCATTTCTCCCAATTGCAACCTCAGAATCCTTTTCACCCCAGTTACCTAAGAGACCACAACCCCTGATTCACAGTTCCCACAAGAAAAGAAACCCAAATGCCACCCCCTTTCTAGGCTCTTCTTTACCAAGCATTGATATTCTGCTAAACCTGTGTTTCTAACCCAAACACCCACATCTTCTTGGATATATTTGAAACTGATCATCTTCTGAATTACTTATTACAATACTTTCCAGATACAAAAGATGCTTAATGTTAGTGACAGATGTGTCCAGAAAATTTTCAGAATCCTTATATTCCCAAACAATTTTATAGTCAATAAATTTACTGTTAAAAATGATAATATTTAGTTGAACTTGTAAATGACCCTAATGGGGCACTTATGATGTGTTCTCATGCCATACAAAAATAAGCAAAAGGAAGCAGGTGTCAAGTGGTTGACTAATTTCACTCACCTGTTTAGTACTCTGCTATAGATCCACAACCCCCAATTCAAATATGTACCAGAATGGTTTGCAATTAGCAAAACTATGAGTGTTAAATCCACAAGTGCCAAGAGTTTTATGATTATGCAATCTGCATCAACTTAATCTCACTATACCAAAGGATTGTTTGACCACAGGCTGACCCCAAATCAGTGGTTCTCAACCTGTGGGTTGCAAGCCCTTTGTAACAATGAAAACCTATCCTGCATATCAGATATTTACATTATGATTCATAACAGTAGCAAAATTATAATTATGAAGTAGCAACGAAAATATCTTTGTGGTTGGGGGTCACTACAACCTGAGGAACTGTATTAAAGGGTTGCGGTGTTAGGAAGGTTGAGAACCACTGC
>CAUYQV010072958.1:0-11132 GCA_963574575.1 Galagoides demidoff
CATCACAGCTCATAGCAACCTCCAACTCCTGGGCTCAAGCGAGTCTCCTGCCTCCGCCTCCCAAGTAGCTGGGACCACAGATGCCCACCACAACGCCTGGCCATTTTTTGGTTGCAGCCATCATTGTTGTTTGGCGGGCCCAGGCTGGGGATTCGAAACTGCCACCTTAGGTGTACGTGGCTGGCGCCCTAGCCGATTGAACCACAGGCGCCAAGCTGATTCTTCTGCTCTTTTAATTTCTGGGCTTCTTTGGGAAATTACTGGCCCAACAACTTATGAATTCATTCAACAACTATTTACTGTGCCTGCATTCTGTCTGCACAGGCTAGATGCTGGGGATATCAAATTAGAGCTTCCACCCTCTCTGATAATTTCAGTAGGGTCCTAGTCTATGTCCATCACTGAGATCACTGTCTCCATGGTCCCAAAGCATCTTCTCCTTCCTGTTTCCCTTCCTGCAAAGGCTCAGAATACTAGCTAACAGTTATATAGTACTGCCAGCTACTCTTCTAAGTGGTTTGGAGATAATGTATCATTTAATCCCCCTAATAATCCATTTTATAGAAGAGGAAGAGTGCTGTGGCGTCACAGCTTATAGCAGACTCCAACTCTTGGGCTTAAGCGATTTTCTTGCCTCAGTCCCCCAAATAGCTGAGACTACAGGCGCCTGCCACACGCTATTTTTTGTTGCAGTTGTCATCGTGGTTTAGCTGGCCTGGGCCAGGTTGGAACCCACCACCCTTGGTGTATGTGGCTGGCACCATAACCACTGTGCTATGTTCAGTGAGCCAGGGAGGCCCTGTTCTTAACCAGCTGCCTCCTTGACCAGTCACATAGAATGTGTACCTGGGACTTAGGAGTTTCCTTAAGGTAGTCCATGGTCCTGCATCTTGGGTGATACAGAGGAATGAGAGCTGCAGTCTGTTAGCTGAGCTTGGGTGCTGGTACTATTCACAGTGAGCCTCCACATGCCAGGGATGGTTTTGTAGGGACTGCACCGAGTTGGTATCCTTTCCTGATGGCTTTCCTTCCACTCACAAGAAGAAGGAGGAATGTAAATAACCCAAGAGGAATGAACCAAGGTTAGAGACAAGAGAGAATTTCTCAACATGGATGAGGTATGCTGGAATCTAGGGATGTGGAAAATCAAGATATCTCTTTTACTGGGAATCTAAGAATAGCAGAAACTCTCATACTCTAGATTCCAAGAGGAACATCCCAGCTTGGTAGCTGAGTAAGGATGTTCAAGGAGTGGGTGAGGTATTGAGATGCTTACTTAGCACCTCTCATCCCCACCGCTACTGCTTCCAAAGCTGCTTTGCTGTATCTGACCCAATCCCTCCAGGCGGCCGGGACAATGGCCATAAGGCAGGCCAGGCTACAGGGCAGTTTCTGTGGACTCTAGTCATTTTTCTGCACCTTTCTGAAACTCTTTAAATTTCTCACAAGGGCCCTCTGCAGGTATCTCTCTCTGCCTACAGTCAAACCGCTTGGGCACTGTCTTTGAGAGTGGTATGTGTTAGGGGAAAGCTGTTAAGCTGGGAGTCCAGGGTAGGGGGTGGCAGCACCCAGGTAACAGGTAAGCAGGATGTGAAGTTCGAGACTACACAAACCACCAGCTGCTCCTCTGCCAAGTGCACACCTCCTCACTTGCTGGCTTATAGGTTGGGTGCAGTGGAGCGCTAGACACGCCCCGCCTGGGCCCCCTGCCCCAGACCTTGAGCGGCTGTGAAGAACAGGTTGTTCTCTAGAGAAACCACAAGAGGAAGTTTAGGGAGGGGTGGGGGTGGGGAAAGTTCTGGGGCTGCTGCCAAGTTTCCCTTTCCCTACTGAGCGGTAGGTGTGTTTATCTTGCCCACAAAGACATTTAAATTTTAAATCCTCTCTGTTTCAAAGAGCTGTCAAGGCCTGCCTGGTTACTGCCGGTGGCCACTTCCATGTGGGATTGGGACTGGCTACCTATTTGTTCACTTCCACCTGGGATTTGTGCAGGGTGGTAAAGGTTAATTCCAGAAAGTTGGCTTTTCTCTTTCTTTCTGCCCCCTCACCTTTCTCTTCCCCCAAACACTCGACCTTTAAATGCAGAGGAATGTGGCTATAATGGCCACTTAGGAGATGAAGGATGTTGCCAGGAGCCCTTAAATGTTTCACCTACACTGTTATATTTAATATTTATTCACCATATAGGGCGCGAGCCACATACACTGAGGGTGGTGAGTTTGAGCCCAGCCCAAGCTGGCTAAGTGACAATGACAAGTGCAACAACAAAAAAATACCCAGGTGTTGTGGCAGATGCCTGTAGTCCCAGCTACTTGGGAGGCTGAGGCAAGAGAATTGCTTAAGCCCAACAGTCTGAGGTTGCTGTGAGCTGTGATGCCATGGCATTCTACTGAGGGTGACAGCTTGAGACTGTGTCTCAAAAAAACACATTTTTTTTTTTTTGAGACAGATCCTCAAGCTGTCCCCCTGGGTAGAATGCTGTGATATCATAGCTCACAGCAACCTCCAACTTCTGGGCTCAAGTGAGTTTCCTGCCTCAGCCTCCCAAGTAGCTGGGACCACAGGCACCCGCCTCAACGCCTGGCTGTTTTTGGTTGCAGCTGTCATTGTTGTTTGGTGGCCTGGGCTGGATTCGAACCCGCTACCTTAGGTGTATGTGGCTGGCGCCTTAGCCACTTGAGCCACAGGCACCAAGTCTCAAAAAAATACATATATTTATTCACCAGAACCCCTAGCTGTAAATACCTTTTTTTTTTTTTTTTTTTAGACAGTGTCTCACTCTGTAGTCCAAGCTAAACAGGCAGTGGCATCATCAACAGCTCACAGCAACCTCAAACTCTTGGGCTTAAGTGATTCTCTTGCCTCAGCCTCCCACGTAGCTGGGACTACAGGTGCCCACCACAATGCCAGGCTATTTTTTTGTTGTAATCGTCATTGTTGTTTAGCAGGCCTGAGCTGGGTTCAAACCCACTAGGTGTATGTGGTTGGCACCCTAGCCACGGAGCTATAGGCGCTGAGTCATCAAGCTGTAAATATCTTTATCTCCAATTTACAGATGAGACTGAGTCCCAGAAAGGCTAAGAAGGTTGCCCAAGGCGACCCAGGCTAGTAAGTGGCACAGCCCAGATTTGAATAAGGCTCTATGTGATTTCAAAGTCTGCGCTTTTTATTTCTTCATTAACTCCCTAGTCACCTGAGCATTGATTTTTCCAGCATGTCAAACCCAGAATGGGGGCAGTGCCTGTGGCTCAATGGGTAGGGTGCTGACCCCATATATCCCCCGTGGAGGGTTTGAACCCTGCCCTGGCCAAACTGCAACAAAAAATAGCCAGGTGTTGTGGTGGGCACCTGTACTCCCAGTTAGTCGGGAGGCTGAGGCAAGAGAATCACCTAAGCCCAAGAGTTGGAGGTTGCTGTGAGCGGTAACGGCACAGCACTGTACCAAGGGTGATAAAGTGAGACTCTGTCTCTAAAAAAAAATCAAACCCAGAATGGTAGGGAGGTTAAGATCTACAGGTATCTTTTAGATGCCTCTTCTAGTGTGGGGGAGGAGATAGAATTGGAAGGGATTCCTTTGAAGTTAACATATTTTTTAAAAGATAGCCAGGTGAAAAAAAGATGCTCTGGGTGAAAGGTTGAGGTCAGACTCTGGAAACTTGAGCAGATGAGAAGAAGGTTGAGGAGGGATTTATAGCTGTATGCAGGTATTTGAAAGGTTGCCTGGGAAGCCCTGGGTTAAGGGGTGGGGGTGCTGGTGGAGGCAGATTTTCAAAAAGCATAAGAACTTTCTAACAAATAACTCACTAGTTCCTGAATGATGAAGTGAGTTCCTCCTATGGGCCTCTGCAGCATATGCTGCAACGGGGGCTTTTGCCAGCAAGAATACCTCAAAGCCGCTCTGCCTCTAAAGCCCTGTTGTGATTATTCACTGGTTTGACTCAGCTCCCCAACCCTCCCTCTGGCCCGTGGTAGTCCTATGCATCCACCAGGTGGGGCTGTTGCCCAGTATGTCACTCCAGTGTTGGCTGAATTGGTAAAAAGTGCCATTTAGTCCTTTAGGCACCAACTTGTTTCCTGGGGCCTCTGGCTTAACCCCATCCCAGCTGTTTACACATCCAGGCCCAGAGAGCTGCTTTTGACCCAGCAGAGTCCCCATAAAATGTGCTCTTTGGCCTCCTTCAGGCTCAGGACAAAATGTGTAGGCCTCTACCACTGCGCAGGCTTCCTTTCCAGCTCAGGGATCCCTCCCACTTCTCTTTCCCCTTCCTGACTGTTTTTTTTTTTTTTTTTGCCCTTGAGACAGAAGGACCCAAGGCCAGTGGTCCTGTGAGCACAACAGGATACCTAATGTAGCATGGACTTTTGTACCTTTCAAAAGGCTTGACACCCACACCATCGCCTGGAAAGGGCCTTGAAAGCCCCACCTCTCTGAAACTATTTGCCCTCAGTGGTCTGACTAGTTCTCCCACCCTGGGTGAAATTCCCCCAGGACAGCTTCTCCTAAGGTGAAGGGAGCAGAGGCTGAGGTGTTGTCACTAGAAAGGAGGGGAAGGAGAGGGTTGCTTGTACCTCATTTGTTGGTCAAGATCTGCTTGCTGCCACCCTGGATCCTTAGAGTGGGCTCCAGCCCCATATGCTAGGGGTGGCGGGTTCAAACTCAGCCTCGGCCAAAAACTGCAAAAAAAAAAAAGGCACAGAGCTGCTGGGGCTCTAGGATTATAGAGGCAGGGCCCAGACTAGCAAAGACAGAGAGTTCAATTACAAGCCATGTAGCCAGAAGGTACCATGGAGAGTAGGCCCAGTATTATATTTCCAAGCCTCTAGTAATGCATATATCTCCCCCAAAACTTTATGAGGCAGGGCACGCATTTTACAGGTGAGCAAACCAAGACAGGTTAAGCAGTTTACTTTCATTCACACACCTGGTCTGTAGCCGAGCTGGAAGTCTGATTGGGCCATTTGGCTGTAAAGTTTGTGCATGTAACCTCTAATCTGTGCTGTCTCTCATGGAGGGATCAAGAGAGCCTGTGCTCTGTAGGCAGACCATGCTGCTTTGCATTCTAGCTCAGCTCCTTTCTGGTTGTGTGAAATAGTTTCTACATCTGTAAAGTGGTGTAACTATAGGGCCTACCTTAGCCAGGTCCTTGTGAAGATTAACAGTAGATAATATTAGGCCAGATGTGATCACTCACATCTGTAATCCCAGCACTTTGGTACGTTAAGATGGGAGGACTCTTTGAGGCTAACAGTTCAAGAACAGCCTTGGTAGGCTCGGAGCCTGTAGCTCAGTGATTAGGGCACTGGCCACATACACTAAGACAGGTAGGTTCAAACCCAGCCCAGACCTGCTAAACAACAATGACAACTACAAAAAAAAAAGAAAAAGTACCCAGGCATTGTGATGGGCACATGTAGTCTCAGCTACTTGGGAGGCTGAGGTAAGAGAATTGCTTGAGCCCAAGAGTTTGAGGTTGCTGTGAGCTGTGACACCACAGCACTCTACCAAGGGCAACATAGTAAGACTTTGCATCACACACACACATGCAAACAGCCTGGGCAAAATAGCGAGAACCCATCTCTACAATAAAAATTTAAATTAAGCTGAATGTGATAGCGCAGACCTATAGTTCCAGCTACTCAGAAGGCTAAAGCAGGATTGCTTGAGCCCAGGAGTTTAAGGTTGCAGTGAGCTATGATTGTGCCACTGCACTCCATCTTCTCTCTGAAACAAAAACAATAACCAATATTAGTTGAATGCCTGTTATGTGACAAACATCATCTTTTTGCACCCTCATAGCAACCCTATGGACCAAGGCTTCAGGCCATACTTCTCTAGTCTCAGGATATAATGCATACAAAACCCTGTTGGGTGATGGGCAGGCCATAAGTCCTTATGAATGATAGCTGCTGCCACCACTGGCATAATCATCTCCTAGACTGCATTTCTTGGAGTGGGCATGGGGTTATCCAAATCCTGAGAGGCAGCCCTGGTGTCTTTCCCCATGTTTTCTAAAATAAAAATCAGCCTACAAGTTCTGGCCTGTGATTAGACAGTTGGACAGAATACTCGGAGTTGGGGCTGTCCCAGAAACTCCCAGTTCTGGCCCCAGCTTTTTAGACTCTAGCTCTCTTCTCTCTCTGCTGCTCCTCCCTGCTCCCTCCCCTGGGTTCCCTGAGTTCTGGGAAAGGAAGCTGGAGCAGGGGCCTCAGACAGATGTAGACCTTAAACTCTAACTTGGGCTCCAGCTGGAGGAGGGACTGGCCAGAGGGATGGGGAATGGGGCACAGAGGGCCCCTCTCCCTGTCCATAGGAAGGCATCTGTCTGTTACTCACAGAATCTTTGTTAAGCTCACTATGTGGGGTGCTGTGGAATCAGCTATGAACAAGGCCCAGAGGAGAGTTTATTCTCTCAGTATGGATGTGGCAAAGCTGTCTTGGGTACTGGGAGGGGCAGGGAGCGCTGTTTCCTCCTGGCAGCAGGCCCCTGCGGTTCAAGGCTGCTTTTCCCTTTCCCCCTAGCTCCATCCCCTTTTCCCTAAGCAGTATCTCCTACAGAACCACAAACTTGGAGACTCTTCAAATATGGAATCTATTTTCATCACAGTGAGAAAGAATTTGGGGGTTACAAACTCTCAGATGTACTGGGTGGCTCAATGTAGGTAGGTCAGAGCGTAGAACATTCTAGTTTATCTAGGCCTCCTCTCTCTTTTCTAGTCAGCTGGTACCTGCCCTTCATTTGTGTTTGCTTGACTTCTACCTCTAGGACCCAATGAGTTTCTCTCTCATATCTTTTCATGTCCAAGAAAGCAGTCTTTTTCTGCCTGTGACCAATGTCTTGGGTTCTAACTAAAAACTCCCTATAAACACTGGGCTTGAGCTTGGCGGTTCTCAGAGTCTTTTTTTTTTTTTAAGAGAGAGTCTTTGGGCTTGGTGCCTATAGCTCAGTACATAGAGTGCTAGCCACATACACTGGGACTGGCGGGTTCGAGCCGAGCCGAGCCCAGACCTGCTAAACAACAAGGACAACTGCTACCAAAAATAGCCAGGCGTTGTGGTGAGCGCCTGTAGTCCTAGCTACTTGGGAGAATTGCTTATGCCCAAGAGTTTGAGGTTGCAAACCTCTACCAAGGGCGACATAGTAACACTCTATCTCAAAAAAAAAACAAACAAACAGAGTCTTCAGTGGCTCACACCTGTAAATCCTAGCACATTGGAGTGAGACTCTGTCTCAAACAACAACAACAACAACAAAAATCACAAAAGCCTTGTTCTTTCCCACGGGCTAGAGTACAGTGGCATCATCATAACAGCCTGCAACCTCAAACTCCTGGCTCAAATGATCCTCCTGCCTCAGCCTCTCAAGTAGCTGTGACTACAGGGGTGTGCCACTGCACTCGGCAAATTTTTCCATTTTTTTGTAGAGATGAGGGTCTTACTCTTGCTCAGCTTGGTCTCAAACGCCTGGCCTCATGTAATCTTCCCACTTCCACCTCCCAGAGTGCTAGGATTACTGTGGGTTGTATGCTTGGCCTCTCAGAAAATCTTACTTCCCCTATGCTTCTTCCTTGCCTTTCCTAACACAGGTTTTTGGAGTCATTTGTGGTGTTTCTTGTGGGAATCTATTTTGTGGATTTTTCTCTGAACCCTCATTTGTTCCCAGACACATGGCACTGAAAATGTTGGGCTAATGACAGCCTATCTTTTGCACAATACTTCCATGTGCCAAGGACCGTTCTGAGTGCCTCCGCGTAGTATATACCATTTGTAAGTCAGTCGGTTTATAGTAAGTGTAGGTATTTATTAACTTATTTCTCATTTGTTCTTCACAAGAATCTTATAAGATGTACTTATTTTACAGATGAAGAAACAGGCACAGAGGTTAAGTTACTTGCCCAAGGTCATACAGACTGAGAGCCTGGTGGGTGAAAGAACTCTGACCCGAATTAGACTTTTCACATACAGTGTGTGTGCACTGCACATATAACTGGGGTAGTGTGAGATGACACCAGGCTTCCTGTTGAGACACTGTCCTGTACACAGTCTCAGACTACCTCTGTGTGGCATGCATGTATTTGAGAGATGTGATGGTGTTGGCGTGAGCCCCCCCAGGTGAGCCCAGAGCATCTTGGATTCCTCACTATTCTCAGACTGAGCTTCAGGATTTTCCACTAAGTCAAGGAAAATAGGAGGGAAGGAGCAAAGACAGCCTGGCTCTGCAGCATCAGGCAGATCAGATGTCACACACAACCCAGGAAGCAGAGTGGGTGGTAGTGACTATGAGCTCTGGTAGGTGAGGCTGGGCCCTGACCTATCTAGGGAGCCCTAGGTGAATCATCCTGACCACAGACACCCCAGCTGCGGTGATGGTACAAACAGGCTTTTCCTCCAGCTCCCCCTCCAATGCTCGTTTTCCTTTCCTTGCTCTCCCCTAAGACCCAGGCTTTGTGGGGGGATATGGCACCAGGGCTGTGGCTGAGGGCACAACTCTGGAGCTGGTGATTAAGCTGGGTTCTAGTGCTGGATCTGTGATCTTAGCCTACAAGTAAAACCTGAGGCCTCCACCCAGAAATGGGCAGCAGCCCTGTCCAGAGTAGGTGCCACATACTCTGTCTAGAGGACAAGACTGCATAGGTCAGTCAGGCACGGGGGCTCACTCCTGTAATCCTAGCACTCTGGGAGGCCGAAGCAGGTGGATTGCCTGAGCTCACAAGTTCAAGACCAGCCTAAGCAAGAGCGAGACCCCTTCTCTAAAAATAGCCAAGCATTGTGGTGTGGTGGGAGCCTATAGTCTCAGCTACTAGGGAGGCTGAGGCAAGAGAATCACTTGAGCCCAGAAGTTTGAGATTGTTGGGCAGTGCCTGTGGCTTAAGGAGTAGGGTGCCAGCCCCATATACCAGAGGTGGCAGGTTCAAACTCAGCCCTGGCCAAAAACTGCAAAAAAAAAAAAGAATTTGAGATGGCTGTGAGCTATGATGCGGCAACAAAGCGAGATTCTGTTTCAAAAAAAAAGTCTTAGGCTCAATGAGTAGGGCACCAGCCCCATATACAAAAGGTGATGGGTTCAAACCTGGCCCTGGCCAAACTGCAACCAAAAAATAGACAGGAGCAGTGGCGGGTGCCTGTATTCCCAGCTACTGGGGAGGCTGAGGCAAGAGAATGGCCTAAGCCCAAGAACTAGAGGCTGTGAGGTGCAATGCCAGGGCACTCTACCAAGGGCAACAAAGTAAGACTCTGTCTCTAAAAAAAAAAAAAGTCTCTTTAAACTTCTCATAAAACAGAGGATACATGGTTTGAGCATTCTGTCTCATCTCTAAGAATCTCCAAGATGGCCAGTTTTCATTGGAATGGATAGCTAAATCTTTGATTAAACATTATGTTGAGCTAAGGTTAAGGGATCACATTGTATAAACAGTATATAGATTTCTGTTCTTGGGTGGTGTCTCTTCCAGTAGATAGAACTTAATTAGTGACAGTTAAATGTGCACATTTAGTAATTCAGTATGCATGCTGTTTGTTTTTTTTTTTAAAGACAGAGTCCTACCATGTTGCCACAGCAGCTCAAAGCAACCTCAAACTCTTGGGCTTAAGCAATTCTCTTGCCTCAACCTCCCAAGTAGCTGGGACTACAAGCGCTTGCCACAACACCTGGCTATTTTTTTGTTGCAGTTGTCATTGTTGGTTAGCTGGCCTGGGCCAGGCTCGAACCCGGCTGGCACCATAACCATTGTTCTATGGACGCCGAGCCAATTTTTTTTTTAATAGTCTTAACTTTCTTGCCCCAGTAGAGTGCTGTGGCATCATAGCTCACAGCAACCTCAAACTCTGGGGCTCAAGACATCCTCTTGCCTCAGCCTGCTGAGTAGCTGGTACTATGGGCACCTACTACAATGCCTGACTAGTTTTTCTATTTTTAGTAGGGATGGGGGTCTCACTTTTTGCTCAGGCTGGTCTTGAACTTGTAAGCTCAAGCTATCCGGCCCCCTCAGCCTCCCAGAGTGCTAGGATTATAGACGTGAGCCACCACACCTGGGCCTAATAATTATTCTTAATATGATCACTTCTTGCTTTTCTAATAGTTAAAAAAAAAAAATCCAGAAACACTGGGACAGGAAGGTAAAACATGAGCACAAAGAATGGTGAGGATTGGGGATTTTAGAGGCCCAGGGTCTGTTTCAACTGACAGGTTAGGTTAGTTTCTAGTCTCAGGAACACTTTACACCCTTTTTTCCTTATTATTGAGACAGAGTCTCACTTCGTCCCCTTCTGTAGTGTGCTGTACTCACAGCAACCTCAAACTCTTGGGCTCAAGTGATTCTCTTGCCTCAGCCTCTCTAGTGGTTGGAACTACAAGTGCCTGCCACAATGCCTGGCTATTTTTTTTTGTTTGTTTGTTTGTTAGCAGGCCTGGGCTGGGTTCAGATCTACGAGCCCTGGTGCACGTGGCCAGTGCCCTAGCCGCTGAGCTATGGGCACCCAGCCCACTTTATACTCTTTTTTTTTTTTTTTTTTTTGAGACAGAGCCTCAAGCTATCCCCCTGGGTAGAGTGCCATGGCATCACAGCTCATAGCAACGTCCAACTCCTGGGCTCAAGTGGGTCTCCTGCCTCTGCCTCCCAAGTAGCTGGGACCACAGGCGCCTGCCACAACGCCTGGCCATTTTTTGGTTGCAGCCATCATTGTTTGGCGGGCCGGGCTGGGGACCTGCCACCTTAGGTGTACGTGGCTGGCGCCTTAGCCAATTGACCCACAGGCGCCGAGCCTCAGCTAAGTTTTTTAAAACTTCTTTAGTGATAAGAGTCTTGCTGTGTTGCCCAGAGTGCCTCAAGCAATCTTCCCGTAGAAAATCTTTGAGCACAGACACCTAGGCTAGACAATTAAACAGGGCCATGATAGCAGAAGTCCAGTCCAGACAGGAAGGTAAAACATGAGCACAAAGAATGGTGAGGATTGGGGATTTTAGAGGCCCAGGGCCTGTTTCAACTGACAGGTTAGGTTAGTTTCTAGTCTCAGGAACACTTTACACCCTTACACCTCAAGCTGTCCCCCTGGGTAGAGTGCCATGGCTTCACTGCTCACAGCAACCTCCAACTCCTGGGCTCAAGCGAGTCTCCTGCCTCTGCCTCCCAAGTAG
>CAUYQV010072959.1:0-18306 GCA_963574575.1 Galagoides demidoff
GCAGGAGACTCGCTTGAGCCCAGGAGTTGGAGGTTGCTATGAGCTGTGATGCCATGGCACTCTACCCAGGGGGATACCTTGAGGCTCCGTCTCAAAAAAAAAAAAAAAAAAAAACTATCTTCCCTTTCATTTCATTCGGGAGTACATGTGGTATTATGTTAAAAGGTTTACAAAAGATCGAAGAAAGACTTCCATAAGTCATTTGACCTTCTATGGGAATTCTACTTCCTTTAACATCTGAATGTAGCTGCCTTAAAAAACAGTAGAATTCTGCCCAGCTATTTATTGGACAACTTGCAAATTGCAACATCAGATTTTATAGGAGATTTAAGTTTTCCCCTTCTAGTTATTCATTTACTGATCTTTCTTTTCCTGTGTTCTCAGCTCTAATTTCCTGTCTCTGAATTATAAAAGCATCCAATAACATTTGAAAGTTAAAACATTAATCCAGCAAACAACTTGACAATTTGTTCTATGCCAGTCCCGCACCCAGAAATCTTGGTTTCTAGTGGCGTGATACAGCAGAGAGATTTAACAATTCTAAAAATGTGATTATTGCTGTAAAAGACGGATGCCATGGAAATGCAGACAAGGTGAGAGAAAACCAGCTGCTCAGAGAGTCAGAGAAACCCTTATGATGTTTCAGTTGTTTTGGAAACAAAGTCATTCAAACTTGGCAATTTAGAGTAAAATGTATCCTTTTGATGTTAGTCTCTGACATGTTCAACAAGCACAGACAAAGATTATTCAATTTCAGGAGAATTCAGTGGTTGACTTTGCAATTTATTAGTTCACGAGAGAAGTTACTTGTTAACATGAGCACTGTTTTGTTGAATAGCTAATTCCAGGGATATAATTATTACCCTATTATAGGAGTAACTCACTTTTGTCTCTGATTCCAATTTATTTCCAAATACCTTTTGTTATGAATCACAGATAACCTGTTCCTTTAAACATTCTTTGACCTGGCTTTGCCATCTTCTACATAGTCTTATTTATAAATGAGTTGAGTAAAACCTTTGATATATATTATCTATTTGAATGAGACTCACTCTTTACTTCTGAATATTATGCCCTGGCAAAGTGATTCTTTAAGGAGGAATAGGAGTCTACTAAGAAGTCAGAGGGTATTGATTCTTTGAAAAGTTCACCCCAACTATCACATGTATCCTATAAAGATATATGACTTTTATGTACCCATAATGATTAAAAATAAATTTAATAAATAAAAGTTTTCCTAAAAAGTACATATGCAAAGCTAAGAAGGAAAGAACAAAAAGAAAAAAGAAAAGAGTAGCACTAACATGTTAAAATATAACAGTTCAGTTTCCCGCCCTCCCTACCTAAAGAGGTTTCCCAGAAGAAACACTGAATTTAACTGATTCTGAACTTAAGCCTCTCTAATATCCAGTGGTCAGCTCATTAATTTTTCCTTTTAGGTTTATATTGCTCTCATAATTTTTTTTCCTGGATACTATTGATTATCTCTATGAAAGGTCAGGACTTAACTTACTTACAAAATCCACCTCTCCTGCCCAAGTTTGTTTTGCCTTCAGGAGTTATAGTTGTAATTTTATAAAATATAGCTAAACCTTTGTTGTGCTTCATTAACCTCAGAGGAAAAGAGTTCTCATTTTGCATATGTTAAAGACAGCTAGGCCTGGACCTTCCTTCACCGCTTCTTCCCTAGACACCGTCATCTATCTGTCAACTGCGCCCTTGTTTTCATTGCCAAGGTTTATAACATTTGGTTAATGTGTTTCTGTGTTTGCTTTATAGCTTGATTCTGAAGTTGGAAAGGACAGCTTATTATGGTTATATAAAATGTTCCTTGGAGAGTCAGTAGTATACTAAGATGACTTATTTATCTCTAGATATAATGTCTTAACCTCCAAACAAACAAAGGAGAATTTTTTCGTAATAGTACATCTATTGCTCAAAATCATGGCACTTTCTGTTATGCTTTTGATTTAGACGATGATCTCTTATACAGTTTTTCTGGTGTTCGTTTTATGATTTACTATCTTTCTGTTCTCTTCTTTAGAAAGCATGCACATGGTTTTGTTTTTGTTTCTCCACATCAGGTGGTTCATTTGGGAAAACTCTATTGGTGGTAATCCTCATTATTCTTTTAGAGGTTATCCTCCTTGCAGTGCTGTTCTTTAGATCAAACACCTTTTAGACAGCTGTGAAATTGTTACCTTCAACTTTTGTGGGAGGTTCTTCATTAGTTTCACTATTTCTCAGGGTTTCTTTTTTGTTGTTGTTTTGTTTAAGAAGAACTTCTTGAATTTAATTCCTCATTTGAAAGAATATATTCAGAAAGGGTATCTGGGATGTCTAGATGTCTTGATGCCTTAATACACTTTTATCTTGCCCTCCCTTAGAGTTTGGATTAAAACCAAATTCTAGGCTCAAAATGCAGAACATGGAGGAAATTGCTCCACCGCATTCCTGTCTCTAGTGCTGCTGATGAAAAGTCTGACGACAGTTTGATTCTCTGCCTCTTACTGAAGGTAAGTCATTCAAACTTGGCAATTTGTAAATAACAGAGTTATTACAGAGTCATAGTTCTGAAGGCAGGGAAGTCCAAAATCATGTAATAGCAGGTTTGGTGTCTAATGATGGCTGCTCTCTCTACTTTTGAGGAGGAAACTTATTATTGCATCTTCCAGAGGGGAACAATGCCATGTCCTTTCATGGCAAAGAGCAGAGCACTCCCTTTAACCTTTTGTAAGAGCCCTTTTATGAGTGTCAATCCTAGTCATGAAGAACAAGTCCCCATGACTTAATCACCACCCAGAGAGGTGATCGTTGCATTGGAGATTGAGTTTCACATAAAATTTGGAGGAGATGCTATCATTCAAACCATAACTTTCCGTGCCTTTTCCCCTTAAACTTATGTCTTTCTGATATTCACATTTCATGAATTCCATTCTCATCGCCCCCAAAGTCTTAGCTCATTTCAGCACCAACTTAAATTCCCAACTTCAGATTCTCATCCAAATCAGATATGGATGGGTAAGACTCAAGGTACAATTCTTTCTGAGGCAAACTGTTCTCCAGCTGTGTGGCTGTGACACCAGACAAGCTGTATGCTTTTAAAATACAATAGCAAGACAGGAAGAGGACAGACATTCCCAATCGTAAGGCCAGATTATACAGAGCAATAGCATTAAATCTTCTTTAACTCCATGACCTGCACTCTGGACACACTGGAACAAGGTCCTAGGCTTTGCTGGGTGCAGTCCATAGGTTGGGGATATGTGACTGCAGCTCTCCCAGGCTAGGATCACATTCCAGTACCTCTACAATTCTAGGGTCTCCTGTAGCTTTATTAGGCATTTTCCTAGTCAGGATTCTCCATGGTAACCCCTCCTCTATGGCTCTGTTGGGCATTACCCTTGCAGGGACCATGCAGAAGCCCCACCCTTATGGCCATTCTCTGCCTGGGTCCTGAGGCTTTCCAAGACATCCTTTGAAATCCAGGTGGAAAACTAACTATGCCTTCACAACTTGTGTAGTCTAAGCCTGCAGAATTACCACCATGTGAGTGACACCGAGGTTTATGGTTTATACCCTGGGGAGCAGTGGCCTGAGCTAGAACTAGCAGTGCCCTGGAATGTAAGAAGCAGAGACTTGAGGCAGTGCTGGGAAGCAAGTGTAGGTCCCACAAACACCCTATCCCCCTCCCTTGAAACCATTATGTTCCCAAGGCCCTAGCTCTCTGCCTGTATCTTATAGGAGTAGCAGCCTCTAAGATCTCCCAAATGCAATCAACACAATTCTCCAATTATCTTGATACATAGGATGGAGCTAACTTCTGGCCACACTGATTTCTTTATCTAATGATCACTCAGCCACGTCTTTGGTTTTCTCTCTTAAATATGCTTTTTTATTCTTTAGTTAGCCAGGCTGAGAATTTTCCAAACATTTATGTTCTGCTTCTTATTTGATTACAAAATCTGTCTCTAACTTATTTTTGTCTTCTCACAATTTACTACATAAGCAGTGAAGGGAAGCCACGCAGCACCCTCAGCGCTTTGCCTCAAGATCCTTTCCACTAAATATACGGCTAGGCCACAGCTCTGCAATTCTGCCTTTCACAAAGCAATAAAATATGGACACAATTCAGCCAGTTCTTTGCTACTTTGTAACAAAAGTGGCTTTTCCTCTGGTTTCCAACCACACATTTCTCATTCCCATAAAAGACCTCATCAGATTGGCCTGTAGTACTCCTACCAACATTCCATTAGGACCACTTAGGTGATCTCTAAAAGAGGCTCTGTCTACAGCTCTCTCACCAGAACTGTTCTTCATGCTCAGTCCACAGTAACAAAGGCTTTTCCTCGCATATAGGGCAAAACCATTCTGGCTTCTACCCATTATCCAGTTCCATTATTTTCACCTATTTGTTTTAGCAACAATCCCACTTCTCTGATTCCAATTTATATCTTACCATTTTGCACTGCCGTAACAAAATACCAAAGACTTGGTCATTTGTTTCTCACAGTTCTGAAGGCTGGGAAATCTGAGATCAAAGTTCCAGTGAGTTGGTGTCTGGTGAGGGTCTCCAAGAAGGCCCCTCGCTGCTATAACCTTTTGAGGGATGAATGCTGTGTTCTTATGTGGCAAAAGAGTGAAAGAAAAAGAAAGCAATCCCTTCAGCCTCAAGCCCTTTTATAAATAGTGGTGCTAATCTCATTCAGTGGGGCTGAGCCCTCAAGACTGAACCACCTCCCCAAGGCTATCCCTCTTAATACTGTGGCAATGAGGATTACAGTATGTCCTAACATGAATTTTGAGAGGGACATGATACTCAAACCATAGTAATTGTTTTCCTCCTCTATGGCCTTAGCTTCCTTTATAAGCTTTACTGTTGTTTTTTTATTTTAAAATGGGAGAGTGAAAGTTCCACTATGGTTAGGACAGAGTAACAGAAATGAATTTCACTCTTTGATTTCTAAGGCTGTAAGAAATACCATGTATTCATATAACCCAAATGCATACCTCTCACTGAAGGTATTATTCAGCTTCAGATTCAAATAAATCTAAAGGAATCAAACTCCACAGGGACGTGCACTTTCAACATACACAAAGAACACAGGATGTTCTCAATTGGGGCCAGGTAGTAACATTGGTAGTAGGGTAAGCAGAGAAGGACGGCCATTGTTTGGACTAGAAGAAATTGACCAAACTTCTGATGAGCCTATAATCTGACATATTGGCTTTGAAACTAGAAAATCCCAAAGCAAAAAGATTAATTCAAGATAGAATGCAATCCTACATGTAAAAGCTAAAGCTATAAAATCTCTAGAAGAAAACTTAGAAAAATATCTTTGTGACTTTGAGTCAGGCAATGATTTTTTTTTTAAGTAGAATACAAAAAACATGAATCATTAAATAGAAAAATAAGCAAACTAGACTTCTTTGAAATTAACACCTCTTGTCCTTCAGAAGACACCATTAAGAAAATAAAAAGTAACAGACCAGATGAACATATCCACAAATATAAATGACACAGTATTAAAAGAGTTCCTACAACCCAACAGTGAAAAAGATAAATAACCCAATAAAAAAAATGGAGCAAAAGACTTCCACAGACTTTTCACAAAAGATATAAAAATGGCCAAGAAGCACATCTAAAAATGCTTACCATTGTTAGCCAAGAGGGCAATGCATAATACACTAAGATCGTTAAAAATTAGCAAGACTAACAAACAATAGCAACTGTTGGTAAGAAAAAAAAAATAGAGACGTTTTGTGCATTGCTTATGGTAGTAGTAAACCATTAGATTTTCCTTATCGAGTAAATATACATCTACCTCATTCCCACTTGGGTGTTTACCCAGAACAAATTAAAATGTATGTTTACACAAAGACTTGTTCTCAAATGTTTACAATAGCATGGTGCTTAATATTCCCAAGTAAAACAGCCCAGATGTTCATCAGAAAAATAACAAATAAAAAATTATGGTATATTAATTTAGAGAGAGATAAATTTAGGTGAGATGAAAGTGAATGTCTACTGATAAACAAGACAACTTGGATGATCCTGAAAAACATGTTGAATGAAAAAAACTAGAATATAGATAATAGATTATATCCTGTAAGAACAGTTTTAAAAGAGGTAGAAGACTGGTTGCCTCAGGTAGAAGAGGGAAATATCAGGACTAAAGGAACTTTATAATAATAGAAATGTGCTATATTTACTTTCTTTTTATATTAGCGTATACATTTGTTAAAATTCAGATTGCACATTTAAAGTTCCTTATTTTATTGTACATAAACAACATCTCAAGACATTTATTTATAAAAATGGATGGGGGAAGTGAGTTAACTGTTTCATAACAAAATTATCTTATTTAAGGGTGAAGTTACAAAATGACCCAAATTTGAAACAAAATTCATGTACAGTCAAAGTGACGCTTGAAAAGTCACTAGAAAAGTGTCCAATAGTTCACAATACACACATATCACAAAGCCTTCCTCTAGGGCAAAAAATCAAAGGGAACACCATATGAAATAGTTACTATATGTATTTTTCATCTAGCATAATGCTAAACACATCTTTAATTAGTTAAATCCTATTTTATGGCATGAGATGGTCATACTATGAAAAGTGCGAAGAAACTGAAAACTACTAAATTAGTAAATCAACATCTCTCAGGTCGGTCACTGTCTGTCTGGAATATGTTTCCATTGCATAAAATGAGAGATACATAATATTTTTCTCCATATTTTTGTCAATTATATAAAGTTGAATCAAAATGGAATAGAAATAATAAAACATTCATTTATATTCAGGTCCATTTTTCCATGAGGTCCACCCATGGTTATGATGGCAGCCTGGCTGAGAGCTCTGTGGACATGACAGAGCTGGGCCACTGGTGGCCTTTGCTCAAGGATGGGCAAGCAGGAAACTAAATCCAGACTTGTGATGCCCTCAAAGGACATAAGGGAAAAATCTTCCCTGGACACCCACCCTAGTGAGTAGCTCTAATCATCCCTTGATAAATTCACTCAATGTCTTCAGAAAAGAGCATGGCAATATTTTCCTAGAGTTGAAATGCTCTTATCAACTGTAAATGAGTAAGTAGCCCTGGAGAGGAGGAAAAACCATCATTCCCACCACAAACCAACTTTCAGTTAATCCTGTCTTTCTGCTCTTTTCCTCTCTTTGACCCACACTTAGTTCTTTTTCCCAATTTGAAGATTTCTACTGATTTCTCTGATTTCCTTACTGAGCTATGTTATATATATGAATTAAATTTTCTCTATACATCTTCCAGATATATTTTTAATATATATTAAAAGAGGATAATAACTATTTATCCTCTTCCCATTCTTTTATCATTTAGGGCTCAACAACTACCTAAACAGAAGGAAGCCAAAAAATTTGAGCTCAATTTATAGCTTTGAGTAAAATTTCAGATATCAATGCTATAAATATCATTAAATAGATCTACTTTGATTATTCTCTATGTTCATAATCTCTGAGAGGACACAAACTTGCTTTTATGGAACCTTGGTCTTTATGAGTGCATATTGCCTCCTAATGAAAAATAAGATTGCATTCACAGACAACTAAAATGAGGGTCACAATGCCCTTCACATCACTATAGGAAGGATTCCTAACTTTTAATCCATTTATGGACTTAAGTGGATTCTAACACATTCTAAAATTGCATATAGACCATGTGTATTTATATATGGACATCTGTGTCTAGAAAAAAAATCCATATTTTCATTACAAAACTGATGGAGTATAATGTGATGGAAGAAAGATGTCAAAAAATTAGTGACCAGATATATGGGCTAAGTTTCTGTTTCTGGGGAAGGGAGTGTTCATCAATTTTATTATGGCTAAGGATCAATTTTCCATCAGAATTTTAAAATATTTTTGTTAGGCCACCAATAATGAAATCAAAATGTTATTTGTAGTCAAGGTAATAGCTGTTGGAAAGAGTCAGGAGGTCTAGGTCACCAAATACAGACTTCAGGAATCTCGAATATATTGAAAACAGTCTCTTAAAAGAATAAGTATTAAAACTTGAAAAAATCTCCAGGGCCATTAACATTGCTTTAAACAAAAACTACACTAATGGAACAGTTCTGTAAAAGGATCACGTGTATGCTAAAAAGTGTTTCTTGGTTTCTAAAGTCTAGTGGATTAAGTCTGGTAGGTTGCTAAACTTTCTCAAAATTCTAATATAAGAACCTAACATAAGTTTCTCAAACAAGGAATTATGTTTTGGAGATAGAAAAGACAAGGAATACCCCAACAAATTCACTCTGAAAGCAATCAGGTCCTAACCTTGCAGACAATAACTGGAAGCTCTGGACAGAGAATCTTCCAAGCCAGAAATGGCATCTAGGTTTTGCCTTCCACAGTACTATCAATAATCATCTGGAGTGATGTGTTGGAAGGAGTCTACGACTTCTGAGTCAGAATTGATTAATGATGTCTGCAAGGCTATAGGAGGGGGGCTGGAAGCACATGTGTTAGATATCTTTTATCCCTGACCTGGTGAAAGTGGTGAGGGCTTCACAAAGGCAGAAGAGCACAGTGCTGTATGGGGAAAAAAAAAAAAAAGATAGTAAGAGTAGGTATTGTGAGTAGGAGAAAACTATGTTATACAGACATAAGAACTAGGACAGGCAAATAAAAATCAAATCAATAACAACTAAAATTAAAATCAGAAAATCCAAAAATAACCAATAAATCAGGAGAAAATGACCTCTTTCAAAACTAAGTCCATTCTGCAATATATTTATCCACTCACTCAATCAAAGTCTGTTGAATCCCTACCATATGCCAAGGCAGAAGGGGGGACTAGAAGATACAGTCCCCAAAACGAGAATCTCTGCCCTGCAGAGCTTTCATTTCACTGAAGGAGATTGACTTATGAACATAAATCTTATGATTTCTTTTCACAGTAAGAGTTAAAATACAGGTTTGAGAAAAAGGCAATAGAGTTAGAAAAGTGCCTTACAGTCCACAAGGCCTCCAACCAACTGGATGTTCAAAGATGAGGGTGTCCTGGTGTGCTGCTGTTATTGTTGGAGGGGGGGCACCACAGACAAAAGAAGGAGCAGGTGCAAAGGGGTAGTGATGTAAAAGCACATGACATATTACTGGAAAAAGGAGATCTTTGTTGCAGCTGGTGGAAAGACTGAGGGGGGAGGGAAAGGAAGAAATTTACCAGAAGGAGATGATGCAAAAAGCTGAATGGAATAGGAAGCATGTACACTGCCCTGGAAAGACTTTAGTTTTGCAGGTGGGTGGGAAGTGGTATAGTTTTCAAAGCATTTTCCCCTTTATCCCACTTTGATCCTCACAACAGACATATGAGATGATCAACTCTTCAATCCAGGCTAACTAGGTGGAAAATGCAGGTGCAAATAACTGAAAAAGGGTCATGAAAAAGAAATGGCCAAGTGGGGTGGGTTTTAGAAGCAAAGGGGAAGAATAATAAACACGCTGAAGAAAAAAAAAAAAGATCTTTTCTGAGATCATTTTTAGGATGTGAGATTGCAGTGGAGAGATTTTTAACTTAGGTTATATTTGCCTCATCATGAAAACATACATAACAATTGCTGGAAAAAGTTAAAAATGGCCACTTCTGTTAGAGATGGAGGGAGAGAGAGGGAGAATATTTTAACCTGGCAAATAAGACCTAAATCTGTACAAGGTTTTGAACATAGCAGCAACTGTGGTTCTGTGAAGTTTCAAAGGCCTTGGGTAAAATTCAGCCCAGGTAAACAAACAGACTGCAAAACATTATGCTCATGGGGAAAAACAGAAATCCTTCTTTTCTTTTTTTCTTTTTCCAGAAACTGTCAAAAGAAGACTATTCTTAAAATGGTAAGTATCTGAATTAGAACAAAAACTAAAGGCAAAAAAGCTGCTGCCACACTGAGAAGCAGAATCACAGAAAATTAAAACAGGTATTTTTTCATTGTTAGCACCCCCAAATCCTGAGAATTGAATTGGACCCAACACACCCATTTTTAGGGCCCAACCCGAAGATCAGATGAGAGGATTTATGTCACCAGGGTGGCTTTAACTGAATCTTTCTTTCCTCCCTTTCCTTATCCATAAAATGAGGGTAACACAATAACAGCCATTATTAGTGGTAGAAAGAGAATAAAAATGGAATAGAATATATAGATAGAAAAATGGGACCGTGTCCTACATAAGGCATGCTAATGGTGTTCCAGCATCTCATTGTACTCACTGAGTCAGTGTGAAAATTCAGCTCAAAGTCTTATGTAGTATTCATATAATTTTGTTTTTAGCTTACTCTGTTTGGACCTTCATATTCCAGGTTTGAATTGTCACTTAAAGATAGTTGTCACATGTCCCCAGAAAGAATTGCTGTGTCACAATTGTTATTAATTCACTTGAAATTGAATGAAACTTTAACACACATATTTTTCTGAACTCTAGGACATCTGTAGCCTTATCTGATCCAAAACCCATTTTAGCTGTAAGGAAATTGAGACCCAAAAGAACAGGTAAGTGTCACGTAGGTATCGAGTGGCCAAGGAGAGACAGGATGGTATATCCTGGTTCCTGGCTCAGGATAGACAGTTGGTATAGACAAAGAAAGTCTGAGGTAGAAAGCAAAATTCTGGATTCTCCAGCCAGAGTCTTCTGTCTTCTCAAGACAGTGTGACTAGGTCCGGCTGATCATCTCATGTTTGACACGAAGATATTTATTATCTGAGACAAAATTTCAATGCATGATGAATTTCAGGAGAAATTCAGTGAGGGCTGAAGAAAACCCTAAGAGAAGGGCTGTCATACGACTTGATAAGTTAGCCACCCTTCTGCTGCTGTGCGGTGAGGCACAGAAAATATAAAAACCATCATTTCCACATCCGAAGGAAACAGGCCAGTGCAAAAGTGATCCATGTGAACACCAAGACGGCTACAAAACTAGTATAAGCCTTATTGATGGGAAAAGATCCCAGAGGGGAAAATAGAAGCCTGTAGGCACAGCACATGCAGACACCTGTGTCAGTATCTGAAAGGTTGCTCTTCTGAGCCACCCACCTCCCTGCCTTTAGTGACGACTAACAGAAACAACAACAAACTCTACTAAAAGCGGCTTTTAAGTTCCCCTTCCTGACAGTTCTTAGAGGTACACAGAAGGTTTCTGCTTATATAGCAAGTTGATAATAGACTCATGTGGCTATATAGGAAAAGTACTGTTACTTGTACCTATTTGCAATCTTCTGTTTTTAAATTGTACTATAGAATTCAAGATTTTAAAAAGCACAGCTAGAATAAATACCCAGGCTGAAGTCACATGAAAAACTAATGACAGTAATACAAATTGCGAAGTTACACAAAGGAATTCAGCTCGTCAGTGTTCCCCAGACAATTAACCTTGCCAATATCTGTTAAACGTGCTAAAGAGTTTCAGGCACCTCTTTCAATCACTCGGAGCAGATAAAGCATAACATTTACATTTAATGACAGTTTTTTCTCAACACAATTTCCTACATATTAATTAAACGCCTTTCCCCCCTTAGGCAACAACGGGGTCCACTTTATTCGGAGATTCCAAATTCTTATAATGAAACACTAATACCGCTTTTTGTTGTTTTTTTTTTTTTAACAGCACTCTGTTTTTAGGTAAAATTAAATGAATGCGTAGATATACACAGAGGACTCATATGCCACATATGATAGGGACTCGTGTTATTCTCTTGCTCAGGAATATGACTGTTTACAGGATCTCTAAAACCAAAAACAGCAGCTTAACATTTATAGAGGGCTTATAAGGAACCTGCATACAGGTGTACTTACAAGCCTAATTCCCCCTCCTCCTCACTTTATGTGAGGTGGGTAAGAGAATCAAATTCATCCTATGAATGAAGAAACTGCTGGGAGCAGTTCAGTGGCTTTGGTCATCCATCCATCCAGTGGAGAAACCTGGACTTGAGCCTGGACGGCCTCGCCCGGGACTCTTTATTAAGTGACACTGCCACTACCAGTCACCCTAGGAAGTTTTCTTATGCCACAGGATCTGGTATGACTATAGATATCACAGTCCACAATGAAGAAGGTTAGAAAAAACAGACTGGTATTAGGGTACTTTAAAGCAATGATTCTTCAGGGCAGGAGAAATATTTACTGTTAACTTTTTATCTTCCCACAGTTACCAGAAAAATGCATAATTTACCTATTCACCAACCACTGTCCCTAATTGGCTACTCTGGAAGCCTCTTCCAGGAAACTCTGGAAGAGCACTGGACTGAGATTGGCTGGGGACTGTTTCCTTACACCTGCTCTAGAATTAAGACTCAGTCATGGGCACTTATATCAAAGACATGCAATGATGGTTAAGCTAGGTTTTAGAGAAAAATGAACTGACCCTTGGATTTAGCTTCTGTGACAAGGCACTATGAATTTGGGCGGGTTGTAGTACTTTTCTCCATATCATGACTCTCAATTAGGAATAATGATACCTATTCCCAGAGAGCTGTTATAAGGATTAAATGAGTTTATGAATTCAAAGAAAAACCATTTGAATAAGGTAATTAATGGCAATCTCTAAAAAAAAAATGCATTTTAAAATTGAGGTTAATTTACATACAGTGAAATGCTTAATAGGCATGAAATTTAATCAGAACATTCCATTGTCCCAGATAGTACTCAGCTCTCATCACAGAGTAGTCCCTGTTTATTCTTTAATTTCAGATAAGAAAAAAAAATAAACAATAAGAGTCTGCTGATGTTTGGCTTTTTTCACCCATCATACTATTTTTGAGACAGATTCTTACTGGTATGCGTACCAGTCATCCGGTTCCTTTCATGGCTGATTGGTGCCCTACTTTATGAATATACCAGAGTTTATCCATTTTCCTGCTGGACAGCTGAGTTGTTTTCAGCCCTGGGTTAAAGCTACTATAAATATGTATGCACAAACATTTTTATTTTGATTAAATGCTTTACTATGATTAAAGCTACTGTGAACAAATGTGCACACCCCTGTTCAGTTCTCTTGGATAAATACATAGAGTACAATTTCTGGGTCTTAAGGGTCTATGCTAATTCCATATTCCACTTTATATTTCTTATAAAGCTATCAAAATTGGATAACCTCATAAGAAACTGATAGATTGGTTTAGAAGTGATTGGAGCACTTTACAATTCTACTAGTAATGTTTGAGAATTGCTGTTATACCATATCTTCTTAAATTTTGATGTTATCATCCCTTTTATTTTCAGCCATTCTGATAGATCTATAAAAGTAACGTATGGTGGTTTGATTTTGCATTTCTCTGACAATAAATGATGCTAAGCACCATTGCTTGTGTTTATAGGCTACTTATACCCTGTTTTATGAAATGCATCTTCATATATGTTAAATATATAGGTAACAAATATTTCCTCTCAGTCTGTGGCTCACTCTATTTTCTTGGTAGTATTTTCAGAGGAGTAAATACTTTTAATTTTCAGGAAGTTCACTGGATATTTCTTTTCCTCTTGTGGTTTTTGGTTTTTGTGTCCTTTTAAGAAATATCCACTCTAGGGGGGTTGAGATGAGTAGATTGCTTGAGCTCAGGGGTTTAAGACCAGCCTGAGTAAGAGCAAGACCCCCACTCTACCAACAATAGAAAAACTAGCCAGGCATCATGAAGGGCAGTTACAGTCCCTCCTACTGTGGAGGTTGAGGCAAGAGGATCACCTGAGCCCAAGAGATTGAGGTTATCGTCAGCTCTGATGATGCCACAGCACTCTACCAGGGTGACAGAGTGAGACTCTGTCAAAGGGAGAAGGGAAGGGAAGGGAAGGGGGAAAAAAGAAAAAAGAATTCTTGACTTCTGGAACTTACAAAGATAGTCTAGCTTTTCTTAGTACATATTTGCTGATTTAGCTTTCATATTTCAGTGTATGATCTGACTCATTGATTTTTATGTATGGTGTGAGGTAGAGGTTAAGTACTTTTTCATATAAACATTTAGCTATTCCACACTAATTATTGAAGTAGTTCTTACTGCCTCCACTGAACTAATTTGGGCTCTTCTTGGAAGCCAGTTGACCATATATGTATTCTCCTATTTCAAAACTCTATTCTGTTCCTTGACTATTTACAATGGCAGCTATTCTAGTTATTATTTTTATCCCTATTTTTTCCTTTTAGATTTTAAATGCTATGACTAAAACACCAGTAACTTTGTTTACAGTTTTTCACATTTTTTCCCTTTTCATATCGTTTATATGTAAATATATGTAAATTTACACACATATATGTAAATACAAACACACACACACTAAGCCATATTAGCCATTAACATCCTTCGATTTTCCTAGTTTTAGACATGGGATTTTCTTTTTTTTTGAGACAGAGCCTCAAGCTATCCCTCTGGGTAGAGTGCTATGGCATCACAGCTCATAGCAACCTCCAACTCCTGGGCTCAAGCAAGTCTCCTGCCTCCGCCTCCCAAGTAGCTGGGACCACAGGTGCTCGCCACAACGCCCGGCCATTTTTTGGTTGCATCCATCATTGTTGTTTGGCGAGCCCGGGCTGGGGATTTGAACCCGCCACCTTAGGTGTAGGTGGCTGGCGCCTTAGCCGATTGAGCCACAGGCGCCGAGCCTAGACATGGGATTTTCACATGCTCCTTCATTTTTCAGAGATCAGACAATAGGTTTAACAGCGGTTTTCAAATTTTAGCAAAAGCATATGAATTATCTGGAGGGTTTATTGACAAAAGATTCATGAATGCCACTCCAAGAGGTCCTTACTTTGCAAGTCTGGAAAAGGGCCTAAAAATGTGTATGCCTCATCAGCTCAGATGATGTTGATGCTGCTGGTTGTGGACCATACTGTAAACAGCACTGACTTAGATGAATTAAATGGCTTTTCTAATGTTCATACAAAAGCTTTACTGGAACTGTGATTTGCCTTTTTAAAGTCCAGTTCCACAGCCACTAATTTATACTGTCTTCACATGAAAAGACACTGGAAAAATCTGTTACCCATATCAGAGTACTGGAGCCAGAAAGCATTATGGTGGACTGATGCTACCAGTGTTCCCTCATGTCCTTCTTCCTTCCTGGAACCTGGGGTTTGGTCTACAAACAGGGTCACATGCACCCTTATACATCCTCTCGTTCAGTGGTTCTCAACCTTCCTAATGCTGTGACCCTTTAATACAGTTCCTGTAGGTCACGACCCACAGGTTGAGAACCGCTGCTCTCGTTGAAGATAGCCTTGTGAGCGCACACTGCAAAGTAGATATGCTTCTCTCCACATCCTTTGTCCACAGGGAGCTTTATCTTCCCTTTAATGGTTGACTGATTGCTGAACTAGAAACATTTTTATAACCAAGTCCTTTAAAATTTTGCTGAATTTATGTTTTAAGTAGTTGGCATCTAAGTGAATATTCTTGACAGAACACAGACATTTTGAATTCAAGTTCAACACTCTCAGAACACAGAACTCAGGCATAAAAATCCTCATGCAAACTCGTAAGCTTCTCTTGCCTTTTAGGACAAGCAGAGACGAGCTTTTTAGCTTTCCTTTTCAATAGATCAAGAACGAGTAGGCAGAGAGGGCTGCACCACAAACATACATCTATTATGTAGAATGTTTATTCTTGTGCAAGGACTCAAAAAGTACATTAGGGGTGTGTGTGTGTTTCTTTTCTGATTGTTCACTTACCTATGTGGCTTTTGGAACTTTCTTAATGGTTCCATAATTCCTATTTAACTTCAGCAGCCTTTAATATGCTCTTTAATCCAAAGAGAGAAAAATAATTTCTCTCCTTTACAAAAAAAGAGAAAGAAAATTCCCCCAAATAGAAGTGGGGGAGAGTTTGTCTGAAATGCTCCCCTTACACGTTCCCCAGTCTCTGAGCACTGGTACCCTGACCAGTGCGAACATCAGAGCTCCATCCTTCCTTCACTGGCAGTAGGGACTACGAGGTAGAAAGCCACGGGCTTCATCCTCAAAGGAAAGTCCATTCATGCCCAGCTCAAAGCAACACTTATCCCAGCAGTGAGGGATTCAGAGATAAAATGACAGTAGGCCTGTGACTATGACTCATTTGATTTTCACCAGCTCTGTGCCTCTACCTTGCAGGTTTGCATATTATAGGGAGGCCTCCTATGTACCTTGGGAAGGAAGCCAATCCAACATCTTATCTCTGTTGTTTCCCTGTCGGCAGAAGCCTTTGGGTTATGAATAACTATTTTTTCTTTCTTTCTTGAAGGAGATTGAAAAGGTCAGCAAGTGAGTTAACAACGGAATTTTCAGAGACATTCTACAATTTCTCTTGGACATACCATGTGATCCTGAGCTGTTTAAGCAATGTTTCCCCAATGCTTTTAACCAGCAGTGAATGCAATCCTACTATTCTATATGGTAGGTGAACATGGAGACTTAAATCCTAATAAGTCTGGAAATGAGTCTGCCCCCTGACCTTTTTTTGCCACACAGCCTTAGAAAAACTTTTTACTTATCTCCCTTCTGGTCTCCCAGAACAAAAATCTCTATTCCAGATGGTTGTTATGAGTTGCATTATGATTTTTTTTCAAAGCTCATAGCAGAATGCCTGACTCACAATAAACGCTCCACAAATGGTAGTTCTGAGCATTCTTTCCCCCTCCTCCTTTCTCCATCTGTCCCTGCCTCCCCAACACCCTCCACATCTACACACACACACACATATACAGAATAATTAGGCACCATTCAGCAAATCATATATATGTCACACATTCACAAGCCTATGTGGATGGCATGGAGACTAGGAATGCACATACTTTGTTGTTTGGTGTCTCATGACTATTACTGTGATAATTTTCACTGGACCTAGAAAAAAAAGTTGAAACTTTCTGACTCCAATTTAAGAGCTTGGCTCAGCATGGGTATGTACCAAAATGAATGCAGCTCTCCTGGAGACCCCTGCCAAACTTGGTCAAAGTCTCGTGTGGACATTAAAAATAAAAAGAAACAGCATATTACACAGCAAGGCTTTTCCACTTATCTCCTTACCTGAAGTCTTATCACACAGGTATTAACCCCGATTTTTCTTCCTAGCTTGGACGCCCCTACACACCCCTCCGCCTACTCCGCCTTTGCCCTCTGCCCACCTCTCATTACTGAGACAAGGCAGCCTTTCCTCATTTCTCTCACTGTATCTTTATCTGTCACACCACATCATTGTGCAAGCTGGTACCAAAAGACTATCCCTTAAAAGGAAGAAGGGACCAAGCAAAAAAAGGAAAGAGAAGAAAAAGAAAGAAGGTGTCGGGTCCAGGACAGGCTGGGAATATGATTAAATATGTTTAAGTGTGTCACGTTTATTTTAGAAAATGAGATATTGAAGTCACAAATCCATACCTTAGCAGTCCTAATCTTCTTGAATCTTGGCCATAGATTTCAGGAAAACATTGGGATTAAGATAATCTCTTCAGGCCACCACCAAAGGAACTGTTTTCTCAGCCTCTACACGGGTCTTATACAGCCTTCTTCTCCACGTCCCTGAGGATGGAGGATTCTTCCAAGTCTACAAAAATCACAAGAGAAAGAAGATAGCCATAAAGAAAAATAAACGGACAAACCTAAGAAACAAAAATAAGAGAGTGATGTTAAATTCAAGGCCATTTGGATTAAAGAGACTAAAGATACTTTAAATTCTGATCGACATAAAATGCATAATGCCTTTAACCTGTGCTACAGGGAGCACAAGGGACGATGCATCATTCAACCTTGAAATACTTCCCTCTTCCCTCACCTGGCTTCCAAGGTACCAGACTTACCTGTTGCCACTGGCTACTGTGGATCTGCTAGATCTTTTCAACCTCCCAATTTCCAACATAGGCGCATCTTAGGACTGGTTCTGAGCCTATTTTCCATGGATATTCTCTCACCAGGCAGCATCTTCCAGTTTCACCACTGGAGATACCACATATCCACTGACAACTCCGGGCCCACATATTTCTCTGAACTCCAAACTCCTCAGACAACTTGATGTAGGGTTCCCTGTTCAGGGTTGGACAGGCACCACCCTCGACTCTAATTTTCTAGACCCCATTCTTGGGACTCAAACAAGATCAGAGAAAAGCAGCCTAATGGGCATCTCATCTGGGCCGCCCCTGGAGTGAAAAAAAATACACACTGCTGCCTCACTTCAGACAGGGACTGCAATGACCACATTCATTTGTTAATAGTCACCAGGGGCAGTATATTTTCTGCCTGCCAGCCCCTGACCAAGTGTGGCATACATTCCCAAGAACCCCCTGCTCACAGGCAGGATATGAACCCCTGGACAGAAGGCCCA
>CAUYQV010072961.1:0-63155 GCA_963574575.1 Galagoides demidoff
TCAAGCTGAAAAAACAGTCAAGGACTTTATTCCGTTCACAGTAGTGCCAAAGAAGATGAAATATTTGGGAGTTTACCTAACAAAGGATGTGAAAGATCTCTATAATGAGAACTATGAAACTCTAAGAAAAGAAATAGCCGAAGATGTTAACAAATGGAAAAACATACCATGCTCATGGCTTGGAAGAATCAACATTTTTTTTCCTTTATTTAACCAGTTGTCCAAACAGTGGACTCTATTGCATCAGCAATCCACCAAAGTCAGTTTCTGCTGCCAAAGTTCTCCCTGCCTTAAAAGATGGTGCCTGGCTTGTGTAGTGTAGAGAAGACAAGCTAGTTGGTACCTGTGCTGGCCCAAACCCACTGCAAGGACATGGGGGTTAGAGCAGCACTTTGAAGGGCTGTCCCCTTTATGGAATGCTCTCTGCATGGAGCCTCAACCAGAGCTATTGTGAATCAGTGGATTTAGTGGATGACAACTGAATAAAAATTGCATCAAAATTATATATTGCTTTGGGTAGTATGGACATTTTAACAATCTGACTGTCTTCCAAAGGACAATGCCCTGTATTGTCCTCTGAGAGTTTTTCTCAGCCCACCTTTCAGTTCTGAATGATCCTATTGTCCTTCTGAAATGGATGGACATGTCTCACCCCTAAGATACCATATAGGGCCTATTCCTTTCAGAGTGTGAGGATGCTTGCTCTGTTATAATCTCCTTTTTTATTTTTAAGAAGTTTTAATGAAATACTTCATACATCAAAAGTATATATAACATGTGAAAAATAAGATGAACAGACACACGTACCCAGCACCTATCTTAAATAGAATATTATGGAGTACTCTGAAAAGCCCCTGTGAATCGTAGTTCATTTACATCCCTCTTCTATTCTCTCTTGGGTATTTTTGTGATTGTGCTTGTCTTTCTTTTCTTAAGAGTTTAAAATATATATGCCTGAGTAATAAATAAAATTTTGTTTGCTGTTGAATTTTACATAAACAGTATCACCAAATGGTATGTGCTTCTGGAACTTGCATTTTTTGCATAACATAACATAAAATAAGCTTTGTTTCTGCCCTACATGCTCATTCATTCACATCCCTTGCTATACATACAGTCCTCCATTTCATAATTCGTTTATCCATTCTTTGTTGACAGGCATTTAGTGTGTGTTTGTTCTTACAAAGGGCAAGTTTGGGTTATTTTTTACTGTTACAAATTCTGATGCTCTGAATCTGCTTTGCACATGCCTCTTGTATACATGTGTAAGAGTTTTTCTAGGTTTCCTAAGTTTGGGTAGGATTGATAGGTAGAAACACTTTCTACTTTATTAACTATTTCCAAGTGTTTAGCAAAGCAGTTAAGCCAGCTTACCCATCTAACATGAGTGTACACACAGAAGAGTCTCCATGGAACCCATTCTTGGTATTATTGTTTTATTGCCCGACTTACATTTCTCCCAGTCTTGTCAACTCTGTCTTGTTTCAACTGGCATTTCCTTGATTCCTTATAAGAGGAAATATTTTTTGTACATTTTGCTCACTTAACCTCTTCTTCTGTGTTGAATTTCCTATGTGTCTTCAATATGTCCTGGTCCATTCAGGTGTCTATAGGGCAGATTAGGACAGAAAATGGAGGAAGGACATTATGTTGATGGAATGTGTGCTGCTTTTCTTTGTGAAGGTCATGATGAAGAAGGAAGTGGCCGCTATGGACCCCACTATATCACTGACATGGGTGTTGGTGAGGATGATGATGGATTTGAAGATGACTTAGATTTGGATATTTCCTTTGAGGAGGTAATAGGAATCCCTTTTCTTAAAACCCAAGGTGTTTTTGTTTTCTTGACAAACAAGGCAATTTAGCCAATAGACCATGAACATTTTACTTAAAACTTAAATTGGCCCATTTTCTTTTAACACTTATTTGTTTCCTCTTTTACACTTCGGGTGGTCATAAATCACTAGTAGAGAAATACCAGCCATGCTGATGTGCTGTCCATAGCCCCTGCCTACTGAGTTCACAATCTGACAAAATCGTTTTTAGATTTCCCACCAAGTGAAATTTTTAAAAATCAGGTATTATTATAATATAAGGAAGTGAACAATTCCTTGACAAAGTAATACATCTTTATAATATTGAAATTTATAAAATCACATAATATTAGTTTTACTACTGATTTTCTGAGTAATACAGGGCAAGGTACTTAAGATCTCTTGGCATTAAGTTCTTTATCCATAAATTGAAGTCAACATTACCTGCCCCATGTCCATCACAGGATTTTGGAAGTATCAGTAGTGACCAATTTTCAAGGGTTAGGCAACAACCATAAATAAAGAACTCTAATTAGCGTGCTCTATTTTCATCTGGAACCCTTTTCCTTCTCTGTCTTCAGGTTAAACCACTCCCTGCTACCAAAGGAGGGAATAAGAACTTTTTGATGGAAACCAAGATGACATCTGTATCTCACTCAAAAACCTTCTCTGGGCTTGTCCCCCCTACCTCAGCATCTTCCCCCATGACTACAGTGGCTCCTCAGCCCACTCCTGTGGCGAGAAAGGGGAAGCATAGTGTAACCATGATGTCAAGGCTCTTTGATATGTCTTGTGATGAAGCCCTCTGCTCTGCTGACAGCTTTTGTGCCAATGACTACACCTGGGGGGGATCAAGATGCCATTGCAACCTGGGCAAAGGTGGTGAGAGCTGCTCACAAGGTAGGCCCTGGGGGGTTAGAACATGGTGGCGGGCTGGTGCCACTGGGAGCCAGAGGGCCATAATGTGGTCCCAACATGGTTCTTCCCAGTCCCTTTTCTAAAATAAGTCCCTCCTTGAATGTATTGATCATTAAACTAGCCATACAAGGCAAATTGTGAGGCAACTTTCATTGCTTTTAATTAGCAGCCCTATTTCTATGTGTGTCAAATATGTAGTCCTTTTGGAGCAACCTATGAATCATCCTGACAGCATCTCAGAGATGTGGGCTTTACTGCTATTCCATCTCTATCAGAAAGTACAGCCAGGACATGTGCAAGAGGGTTAGGAAGCCCATTGGGCAAACTCATATTATAAAATGTATAATTGAGCACAGGTGACTATAGTCTTACAGCTATTGATTTCTTTTTAGAAAAGCAAGTACCAATCTCAAAAAATTCAGTTTCTTTCTAAGAACTTCAGAGGCTCAAAGTCCCCCAAAATGAGAACAGCAGGTGTGAAAAGCAGAGAAAAGGAGATATTAAGCTAATTGAAAAGATTAGCAAGGATTTCCATGCAACAGTGTATATTGACTTTTGCCTTTGAAGACATGAGGAAATAGCATTCTTTTGTGTTGTCTTTTTTCTTTTCAGATATTGTTATACAGTATCCTCAGTTCTTTGGCCACTCCTATGTAACCTTTGAACCTCTGAAGAACTCCTATCAGGCATTTCAAATTACTCTTGAATTTAGGGTAAGTGGGATGAGTTGTTTGATAACTACTTTTTGGACACCTTAACACAAGGATGTGTTACATGCAAAGGGAGCAGGAGGAGGAAGAGAAGAAGTAGGGAGAGTGACCGAAGGTAAATGTGCCATAGCGCCTGTCCTTAAACCAGCTGCCAGCATAGCAGGAATGATGGGCACAGTCACACATTTTAAGTGCACCCCCAAGGGGTGAGTTTTATATGTCACTGCACTGTGGTAGTGGCTGGTCTGAGGCTCCCAGTGAGAATGTTAGAGTCCTTGTATTGTGGAAAGAATACATTGTCCATTCCAAAATCTTCTTTAAAGAGAGCCCAGTTGTCTGCCTTTATTGTGACAGCTGTAATTGAACAAATGGAAAACTACTTGGTGTACCCCTGGTATAGCATGAGGACCTGATGGAGGCTCTCTGGTCTGAATCAACAGCAGATGAGAATTTAATAGACTTCAGATTAAAATAATTCTTTTGGATATCTCCAAAGACACAAAAAGATATGGAGATGTGGAAACAAGTCCCTTTTGAAGTCATGGCCACAGTGTTGAGTGTCCAAGAGAGAACCTGGCATGGTAAGACAGCATGGCTATGGCCAGGTTGTTTTTACCTTCCTGTTCCCCAGATGGAATGAAAGAAGCAAATTTGCATGCCTCCTGGGGGGCGGGGGTTAAAAAGAATAAAGAAAAGAATGCTTTTGGTCAGCATAGAATGGATGAGGTCAAGCAACATCCTCTCTGTGACCACTATGTCTAAACACACGGTTTACCAGGGGTTCTGCAGGTGGATCCACAAAACCAAGTAAAGAGCAGGCCACCGTCCTCTCAGGGCACTGCCCTCCCTCATACACTGTTTATATTGCTGCCATTTGTTGGCTGAAAGTGCCCTGGGATGGGTACCTGGGAATAAATTGGAGCCCATGAGCTTGCTCCTGTAAATAGAATCACTTAAGTTTTGTATTCATGGGTGCTTCCAGATGGTGCTTCATGGAAGAGGAGGTGCCTGTTGTTTATGTGGCTTTTGTTTATGTAATAACAGGCTGAGGCGGAGGATGGCTTGCTGCTCTACTGCGGGGAGAACGAGCATGGGA
Organism: Galagoides demidoff; assembly: GCA_963574575.1. Classification (NCBI taxonomy): domain Eukaryota; kingdom Metazoa; phylum Chordata; class Mammalia; order Primates; family Galagidae; genus Galagoides; species Galagoides demidoff. Next base: position 4,539 of record CAUYQV010072961.1, read on the forward strand.
GGGGCGATTTCATGTCCCTGGCTATCATCCGACGCTCTCTGCAGTTCAGGTAACTCATGCCCAAAGCCCTGTAGACTGGCTTTTTCTTTTTTACATTATCTTACATTATATTTGCCTTTTTTATTGTGAATAAAATATATACAAGATGGATTCCAGTAGTTAAAGGAATCATGTGAATAAAATGACCTTGACCAGTTTATCTAATACAAGAGTATCAGAATTTCCTTTGAAACTATAGTTTTGGAACCTGGTCTCCATTCATTCTTAAGCACCCAGTGTGTACCCGGCACTCATTTACACTAAAGATGTAGCAGTGAGCCAGAAAGACAAGTCTTTTCTCTCCTTGAACTTGAGTGGATGTGATGGGAAGAAAAGTGGGTCTTCTCCTAGTTTCCTTGTGGTAAGTAGGGCTGACAGCCATAGAGGGTAGCGAGGAGCCTACAACCTCCCAAGTGCTCACAGAGGGTTAGGCCTCATCCTCACTTCCCCCATAGCTATGGTGAACTCCAGCTTGCCTCCTTTGTCCTGATCATTCTTCACTACACAGAAGCTCCCTTTAGCTTATGTGTAGTCTTTATTCTCCCCGCCCCCACCCATGGAGGTGTGCTCTGCACCTATTTATGAACAACCAGTGGACACCAGCCTTGTGCTTCTTCATAGCACCAAGTTCCTACTGGCACCATTCCTCCGCTGCCCACCTTCAGCAAATGACTCAAACTCTCCAGGTCTGGGTTTCCTCATAGGGTTATTGTGAGGATTAGAGGAGGGAGCCAATACTAGTACTAGAGCAGTGCCTGAACCAGAGCAAACATCTGTAAGCATCTATCATTATTGGCTATTTTTATTATTCCAGTATATAGAATAGGTTTGGAAACATTTGAGAAGACTTTTGTGCATCCCACTTAGGCTAGAAAATAAATTCCCCATCCTTTACTAAATGATTTGATTCATGGAAGTTTGGTGTTAGTCACCAGGACTGGGCCCATGGTTAGGGCTCTGACACTTGGAGAATCAGATGCAGGCATCCTCAAACTACGGCCCACAGGCCACATGCGGCCCCCCAGGTGTTTTTGCTGCCGCTGCCTGTCCCTACTTAGCAGCCAACTCGTCCTGGGGCCTGCAGTCTTCCCTCTGAGGGACAGTGAACTGGCCCCCTGTTTAAAAAGTTTGAGGACCCCTGAGATAGAGTCTCAGTAGCACTGGCAGATATTGACTGGCAGCAGCTCTCTGTCCTTGCAATTCCTCCTGAGTGAGCTTGAGGTCTCCCCCCAGGCAAGCCTGTCCTACAGTGCCCCTTGACCCCTATCTCACTCCTTTGGGGATCTCAAGACAAAAGGAGTTCTGAAAATGGCTGTAGATAGTGCAAATCCTAATAAGGAAAATGCCAGCCACGATACCTTCCCCACCAGCAATCTCAGGATCCACATGGAGGCTATTTGGAATTTGACCAGAAAGGACTGAAATTCTATCTATCAGGCATAGTGCCCAGGGGCCACCCTGGGCCATAGGGAGGTTAGGAATAACAAGGATAGTGCAGCCATCTAAGGGTGCTCCTCCCCATCCCATACCTGGTTCTTGAGCTGGCGTATCCTCTGGACATCTGACTTGTATGGGGCACAGCTGAACACAGATGGCAGGATTGGCCAGCTTGCCAAAAAGACCATGAAGACTTGGATTTTTTACATTTTATTAATGTCACCGAGCCTATCATTTGAGAGTTGGGGAGAGTCCCCAGAGAAATCCCTGGAAGCAGAATGACTCACATTCTAATTCACTACCCCTTAAATTTACTTTAAGCATCTGCAATCTCTGAAAAGGAGAAGGAGAGCCTTAGTTACCCATCTTTTCCTAAGCGGCAGAGAAAATCAGGTTAAAAAGGCCCTGTAAGGAAAGGTCCTTTGGGACCGCCCCCAGGGAAGAGGGGGTGTAGTTCTTCCATGTATAGATTTAAACGGCTCTTGATATTCATAAGCTTAACTCTGAACAGATTGACTCTGAAAGGAGCTATTACCCTGAAAGTGAGGTCTGTGGAGTAGAAAAACATAATGAGCTGGTTGATCAAAGAATCTTCCTTTCCTTTTTTACCCCTGCAGGTTTAATTGTGGAACTGGGGTTGCCATCATCGTAAGTGAGACCAAAATCAAACTGGGTGGCTGGCACATTGTTACACTCTACAGAGATGGGCCCAATGGCCTGCTGCAGCTGAACAATGGCACGCCAGTGGCAGGCCAGTCCCAGGTGAGTGCAAGCCCCACCTCACCCACCACCCACTGTAAGCATCCCAAAAGCAGCTCACTGCTGAGAGCCAAGACAGGATCAGCAGGATTCAAGTTTCGAGCAGGCTGTGGGGGGCCTATAGTTCATGCTAACCCCACACAACTGAGCTCCCGATAATGCTCCTTGCTTGGTCTTGCCACTCCTGGTGAGCTTTCCGAGTCCCAGATCTTCTAAGGAGAAGAACTGAAGGTGTGAGCATCACTGTTGGGTGCACAGGTATATGCTGTGGGCTTGTGTCAGGGGAGGTGTTCACTGTCTGCAATGACTTCAAAGCCAGGGGCAATGACTTCCAATGACGTTGGAAAGATAAAACCCATCATTAGTGTCAAACACAAAGCTTGCTGTTAAGGCAGGGCTGTTGTAATCCTGTGGCTTTATAAAATAGTCCTGAAAGGTTCGCTTGGTTCAATATGCAGGAATAATGCATTCATCTACCTTTTGAGGGGGCCATGATTATAGGAAGTGGTAAAATAATTTAACCACTAGGCGACTCAGCAAATCACCTAGGTATTCACATATTTGTTATTCTCTGGGACATTTTAGGGCCATGTTTAGAATAAACAGTTTAGATTAGCAACCTGCCAAGGAACCAAGCCTATAATTATAAACAGGCAGGTGTCCGTATTCTCTGAGGAAAAAGGTAGCAAGAAAGCCTTTATGTATATGTGTATAGCCTCCTCCCTGCCCGGGCTGTTTACTACTCTTTGTTGGCAAAATATGTTAAATGAAGGGCCATGCTGTGCTCATCTCCCCATCAAAAAGAAGAAAAAAAAATAATAAAAAGGCTTATTAATTTGGATCCCAATCATTCCAAAGGAACAAGAATTCAAATATAATAAATGTGAATCCAGGGACATTGCTTATGCCCATATTGCTAGAAAGGGGGAAATAACGGGGTAAATTAACTAAGAGTCATGTAAATGCCAGAACAAGAGGCTTAACATAATAAAATGAAGTTTGACAGGAATAAAGAAACATCTAACTTGGATCCAAAATACTACCATGAAGACAGGATGGAGAAGCTGCAGTAGAACCAGCTTCACATGGGAAACGGGGAAATGTCTTAGTTTGAAGCGACAATGTTCAATAAAGGTCAACATACAGGGCCATGGAGTAACAACAAGGTCAAGCAATCATAAGCTGGATTACTAGAGTCACAGCATCCAGAAAAAGGCAGGGAGCAATCCTGTTCTGTTCTGATAACTTCATGACAGCTTCCAGTGACTCCACTGGTGACTCTAATCCTCTAAGAGGATTGTAATCAGGTCTGTGATCACATTCTAAGAAGGCCTTACACAAATTGGAGCATATTCACCGGGCAGTCACTCAAACAGAGAGATGACTTCAAATCCCTTTAATGATTGATTGAAGGAGTGGTATTTATTATGGAGAAGAGAAGATGAAGGCACATATGGTGGCCTCTCATCAGAGAGTCAAAGGAAGAGTTTTGGGGAAGAAGGATTCACTCTGTGGACCTCCGAGGGTGAAGCTGAATCAGGAGAGCCTCAGGGAGACCAGTTTTTGCTTTGCTTAATTATACAAAGAGACGAAGGTATAATAGACATCTCAGGAGATGGTTCTGTGTCCTTGAGGGGTGTTCAAAGGTAACTTATCTCAACTTTTTGATAGGAATGTACGAGGAATCAAGCAGCCAATGGAAGCTTGGATTATAAGAGGTTTCTTTTTTTTTTTTTATAAGAGGTTTCTATACTTTCCCAATCCCCATACTCTGTGATTTTCATGATTAAAATAATTAATTGCAAGAAGCACCTAACTTTATGGATATTCACAGCAAACTGTGCCTCTGTACTATTTGCTGAGCAAGTTGTATGAGCAGAACCACAGATGTGGGATGTTTAATAAACTGTCTTGGGAGATGTGATTTTATCTGGGGTTCCCCAGAAACAGACCTGAGATAAGGAGTCCCTGGCAAGTGACATATTAATAAAGTGATCCCAGAGGAAACTGCTAAGAGAGAGGAGAAGATGGGCAGGGAAGAGGAGGGTGTCAGCAAGAGTGAGCTGTCAGGCAAAAGTCCATCAGGGTATGGTTTCATCCCCTCCTACAGGGAAGCTTTGCAGTATGAATCAGAGGTTATCCCAAACTGTTAAGGGCTGTCCTGGAGGGATGCAAATTCCAGGACACCTTCATTTCTCTGCATAGGTAGACAAAGTAGAATCCAGAGAAGAGGAGGCAACACTCCTTAGAGAGAAGTAAAGGCCAGGTTTGAAAACTATTGCCTGGGGTGTTGTGAAGAGCACCTCAAAGGAGCTACCAACCCTTAGGAGGTATTTACTGCTCTAAAAAAGGATTGAGTTATCTGGCAGGTCCCTTGCTGTGGTCCTGAATCAGAGAACAGGACTGGAAGGATGAGGATGGGATTAAGAAGTAAATGCTGAGGCTCTTGATGAAAGAAACCCACAGGGCATTTAGCTCATCTAATAAAAGTAGCATGCTCAGGGGCTGGCAAGCATCTGATCCCTAAAAACCACAGCAAGCTCTGTAAAGCTTCCTAGCTCATGTTCAGTCTCCCACGTACAAGTGATTCTTATCTATTCATTAGAAAAGATAATACAATGGTTAGATTTTTCACTTGTTAGTAACAGAAGTTTAAAGGATGAAGATTACATTGCAGTGGCTTACACTAAACGTTTTCTAAGTTTTGGCAGTGTGCCTTTTTCAACACCCTTTCAGGCCCTATAATCTAAATGAATGAGCCATTTCTATAATAGAAAAAGAAGTACCCAAATTACCTTAATTTTGTTTCACCTAATGTTCAGCTCTGTATTTCATAACCCCAAAACCTGCAATCGAGAGCGTGGTTTGTTCTAAGATTAGAAATTTTCCTGCCTCACTGTAATAACACTTAAAAAAGAAAAAAAAACCTATCCATAAGCAAATTTCAAAAAACTTTGCAACATAATCTGTTTGGCGATTTCTCCCCCACAATGTTTCTTGTAGGATATGGTATAAAGGTCCCTTGGATAGTGAAAGGGTAAGTGTTAGCCCACGTACACACAAAACTAGCATTATCACCTTCTGAGGCACAGAATAGCCCTCTGACCCGGCCAAAGTACACAGTCAGTTGGTGTCAGGACTGGAAAGAGAAAGTTTTCTTTGGATTCCTGGTATGGTTCACTGCCTGTTGGGTTGGGCTTGGACCTGACTCCCTTCCCCTTCCATCTCAGCATTCCAAAACAATCCCTTCTGGAAAAGGTCCTCGGAGAAGCTCACTGAGTCCCTATGGCAACCACGGGTTTTATTTCCAGTAGGGAAATGCCTCATTACAGATGGAGAAAACTCTGATGGAGGCCTGTACCCTGTATCTAACTATGTCCCCCCCAAACCTGTTGTATTTTAGCTTTTTTTTCTGTTTACTGAGACAGAGTGTTCATTTTTCCTAAAGGGCCAATACAGTAAAATCACCTTCCGGACGCCCCTCTATGTTGGTGGGGCTCCCAGTGCTTACTGGTTGGTCAGAGCAACAGGGACAAACCGAGGCTTTCAAGGCTGTGTGCAGCTGCTCGCTGTTAATGGGAAGAGAATTGACATGAGGCCTTGGCCACTGGGAAAAGCACTCAGCGGAGCCGACGTGGGTGAGTGGCTGCCTGGCGGGTGGGGGTGCTCTTGTGGGATCACCTTTCTGGCTTGGGCTGGGAAGGTGAGCAGTAGCAGCAGCTGCAATCTGGGGAAGCTGGTTAATGCAGCACCTCAGGAGGGAGGTGGCCCAAAGGGCGAGGTTGGTGCTCCGTAGTCATGTTGACCCTGAGCCTGAACCAAATGGTAACAGTGCCTGGGTTGTGTACCGCTGCCACCTTGGACAGCTTCATGAAGCATGACATGACCTCATTGGACAAAGCAACAAGCAATCCAGCCATTCACCTTACCTCACCCAGCCTGGTGAAAACCAACCCAGTAACACTGGAGAGCTTCATGTACTCCCTGCTTCTAAGAGAACTTTGTGTTCTAGTTCTTTACCGCTGCGTCAAACATTTCTCAGATGACTTCTCATTTACTCTTCACTCTAGGAGGTAGAACTTATGATTATACTCATTTTATATATGAAGAAACTGGGGCTTGAAATTACATAAATTATTTAAAACAGCAGGCCGAACTAGGATTGTTTTTAAAGAAACCGGAACATTTATTCTATCACTGAAGGCAACAGGTAGACAGTCTCCAGCTTGGTTAGTTCAGTGAGTGTCTCGGCCTGCTCGGGGCGTCATACAGCATACCACAGCCTGGGGAGCGTAAACATCAGGAATTTATTTTCTCACAGTTCTGGAGGCTGGAAGTCTAAGACCTTTTCCTCCCATCTCTAAGATGTCATTTTGAAAGAATGCACAGTGGACCCTCTGTACTCACTACCTCGACTTCACCATCTGCATTTTCGCTGCATCTGACTTACCACATATCAATCCATCCATCTCAGTTTCCCTCCATCAGAGCCAGGATTCCATCCTCATGATTCCGGGTGCAGTTTTTTGTTTTATTTACTTGTTTTGTAGGTAATGTTAGTTGAGCACCTACTTTATGTGGGCACCATTCTAAACTACGTTAGTATCCCAAGATGCCTATGCAGTAGATGCTATCTTTAGTTAGCAGATGAGAGCCAGTGGTACAGAACAGTTACGTAATTTGCCCAAGGTCACATGGCTGGTAAGTGGGAGAGCCTCCCTGTGACCACAGCCATTCTGGCTCCACACCCTACCTATTAGCCAAATCAGCTTACACCAAAGTCTCAAATTGCTTCCCCTCACCTTACTCACTCCTAATTATGATGCCATTGTTCTAACTACAAAACATAAAGTTTACTTAACAAGAAAAGTTTACGATCCATATGCTATTCTCTGTGTAATTTTTTCCTACTGGATCACTTAGTCAAAGTAAACAATAAAAACAATGACTAAAACAATTATTAAGCTCCCACTGTGGTCAAGGCAGTGTCTCCAAAATCCAGAACTTAAGCACCAGCAGCTCAGTCAGGAATCTTTCATGCAGTGTTTGTGGGCCTGGACTCTGAAGGCAGATTGCCTGGATTGGACAAATCTTTGCAGCTCAGTTTCCCCATGTACAAATAGTACCTAGCTCATAAGAAGATTTTGTTTAAAGGAGTTGCAGTACATTCAAAGTACTTGGAAGTGGACCTTGTACATAGCAAACACATTGTAAATATTTCCTGTGAGCAATATTATTATTCATACTCTAAGTTCACCCAGCACATAAGCTATAATGTGTTTCTGCAGAGAAACAGCCCTGAAAAGACCCTGGGAGTGTCAAGGCTGCATGGTAACCTCTGACAGGTAGTTCAGAAGTTGTAAATTGAGCAAGAAGTGATTTTTACCATCTCCATTAAGCTCAAGACACCAAAAGGCAGCTTTTGGATTATTAGTTTTCTCTTTGTGAATCTTAATAGCACGTGCCAGTCTTGTTGGTCTTTTTTATTTCTACCCGTTTTGTTTTCCCTGGGTGTACAAGAGCAGAGCTGGTTATCTTTCATCAGCCTCCATATTGGCTTTCTTTTAAGTTAGTCCTCCAGCAATGCTAGTTTTTGTAAGTCAGATGCAGTCTCACCGTGGAGCTCATGGTCATCCCACCTGGTATCTCTGACTTGGCATTGCCATCTTTAAGGTGCCTTTTTCTCTGTGCCACCTCCCTTTCCCCCCAATCTGTTTTCACTCCTCAGAGAGGACTTTCATCATTCAGTTCCTCCCACTCCACCTCCTGTCTGCTTCATGAGATTGTTCCCAGCTGTTGCACTCTCATTGGAAGTCTCATTCTAGAATAGTCAGCAATCTCAGCAAAAGTTTGCACTCTCTGACCCAGCCTTCTTTTATTATTTCCACTCAAATTCTCAGTCTTAAAGCACCACCACTCATCTATTCTGATCCCTTCTTGAATCTCCAGACCCTGCGGGAACAATGTCACAGAGCCAGCTCACCGTATTCATGAGAGCTGTGCTGTGGCCATGGGTCTCACTTGGCTTCTCCACTCTTTTATTCATTCTCTCACTCAGTAACTGCTTCTCTGAGTGCCCACTTAGTGGTAATCACAGGGCTAGGTGCTGGAGATAAAGTAAGGAACCAGGCAGACAGGATCTGGCCCAGACCTCATGTAGCTGCCATGATGAGAGACCAAATCAGTCAGATAATCACACGAGTAAATATAAAATTGCAATTGAGAAGTTAGCAAGAAGCAAGAGTAGGCGTTAAGAGGTGGGAAGGGCATTCCAAGTGAAGGGAAGGGCTTGTTCCAGTGCGAATAGGAGGGGAGATGGGTGCCATGACCGAGGATGTGTTTGGAAAGATCCTCTGGCTGTAGAAAGCTCAGTGAAAGGGGTGCTTAGAGGTACATGTGACCATCTGAAAGTCTGAAGCCACACTGGGGCAAGTGGTGGTGGTGGCAGAGACAGAGACTGATTTGATAGGTCATTGCGGGGAGAGATGGGCAAGCTCAGCTATGATTGGAGGTTGCCCTTTCTCGATGGTCCTCTTGATGAACTCCATCCTTGAAGTTCCTCCTGCTCTTGCCTCCATAGGAGTCTCGTGTCTTTTCTGCCCTCACTTCATTATCTAGCATGAAACCACACAAAGGCTGGCTGAGAGCAGCCCTCAGTGAAGGCTACTTTCCATCTGGGTGGTGAGGTTTCTCCAGCTCTGTGTGTACGTGGCCTCATGCCTCCTGTCACTCTCAAAGTTGGAAGTGTTCTTCCTCCCTACAACAAACCTAGTCATCTACATACAGACTGAGCCACCTGCGTCTGCTTCCCTGGGATCCTGCCACCAGGGTTCTCTCTCTCAACAGCTCAAGGGTTCTTAATTCTTAACCTTTTCTGTGCGGTGGCCCCCCCGTAGCAGTCTGGTGAAGCCTGTGGGCCTCTCCTCAGAATGTTTCTAAATGAAAAACAATAGTTCACATACTATTACAAGGAGAAACAATCATATTGAAATGCAGCTTTTTCTAAGTTTTGCTAGTATAATAGCAAAATAAATAAATAGTATAATAATAGATGTGCATTAAGGAATGGGATTATTTAATAGTGGGTGAAATAACTACCAAGATTTTCAAGTAGCAATGAGTATAAATGGCATCTTGAGATATCTACAAAAAGAGGAGTTGACAACTGTGAGGTCTGTGGTCACAAGACTCGTGAACTGCTCCCACTAGAAGCATACTGGGTGTCTAAATCGTTGAGAGAAGTGCATACTCCCTTTCAGAGATCTGAGAAAGTAAAGATGTAATGTTTTCCCCATCTAAGCTCACAGACCGCTGCTGTATCTTACCACATGTGCTCAAGGCTTCTTCAGCTCAAACAGATGCCATCCTCTGCATGAGCCTGTGCCCCCCTCTGGTTGGGGAACCCTGGGAACCTCTGTCCTTTCCTTTAGGGGCTGACAGCAGCAGTGGCTATTTCCACAGTCATCTCACATTTAATGAGCTCCTCCCCTGCCTGCCAGAAGCCAGTGTCTGTCCACAGCCAGCCTGGCTTCCTCCCTCTCACCACCAGTCCTTAGTCTTCCAAGCTACAAGCCTTGAGAGATACTGGAATCTTCTTCCACCTTCAGCCTGCAGACTGCTCTCTCATTTCTTTTCCTTCTTTGATTCCTCCTATCCCCTCCATTTCCTTTGCTGTCACCCTCTATACCTTTCCAGAAGACTTCTTTTTTCTCTCCCACCCCCAGCACCCAGCATGCCATTGCCGGAGTGATCTTGCTGGAACCCTGCTTTCATCAGGTCAGCGACTCTGGCTGGCTTCCATGACCTCTGCCCACTCCCACCTCTTAAAAAATAGTTACAACACAGATGTGTATAGTAATTTCTTCCATGTGTATTTAAAATAACTCCAGGACTCCACTTCCTGTGGAACCAGTCCCACTCTGAGAAAGAATCGTAACCCACAGTAATTGGCAGGGAGCAGGGACCTGTGAGTGTTTGGCTCACACAGATCAAAGTCAGCGTCTCTGTGGAGCCTGGGAATGCTGAGGGCAATGTTCTCAGGGCTGTGGCTGAGAGACCACCAGTCACATCTGCCTGAACTTCCAGTGGCCACCAGCTGGAATTCAGAGAGGCCACCCACACCAGCTGGGATAGCAAGCCATCTGCTAGGGCTTTAATCCAATTCTGTCCACTCTTCTCTCCCGGGTCAACATTGGGTACCCTACCCTTCCCCCCCTTCCCAGTTTTCTTAATGAAAAGAAAAGATGGGCCTAAATCAAAGAATACAGATGACCAATCAGGGGGGAGTAAGATTCACCCTGCTCAGGTGACACACTCTGGCTGAGGACGATTCTACTGACTCTTCCCCTCACAGGGCATGGGTATCCAGCTCATGCAGGGACAGCTAGGGCATCGGCCTAGGCATAGCTGGCCCTTCACTTCAAGGCCTGGTCAGAGACATGCCCCCTTGGCTTCCATTTCTCACCTATATAGTTCTGGGCCACATTGTGGTGGCCCAGAGAGAAGGAAAACCAAATAAGCCAAAGAAAAGTGGCCCAGGGAAAGTTCATGTTTTGTCACTTCTGCCGATCTATCGGCAGATGACAAAATATGCCCTTTTTTGAAGCTCTCGGATGTGTTTGGTGAAGAGAACTCATCCATCCGATGTTGAACCTTTTAGCACTTTTTACTCCTGACTAAGAGTGTAACTTTAGAGGCAAAAATAAGGATTCTAGGACCCACATGCTAAGGTATTATGGAGCCCGCCCTCCTCGTCTCCCTATCCCGGACAAAGGAGTCAACAAACTCAGAAGAGTTACTAAGCTTAGCTACAGCTGCATAACTCCTCTGGTCTTGTCTCAACTTTGAACTAAGGCAGCAGCACTTAAGCTGATTGGGTCCCACGAATTAGAATGCTTTCAACAGTGAACACCTTGTTGACGTTGGGAGGAACTGAAATGCAGTCTTGTGGGAACAGAGCAAGAGATGAATTAAAGCAGAAACAGCTCAGCCACCTCCATCACTGGTCATAGAATTACCCAGTAATCTGTTATTTGATTGATTGTGCCCATCATGTTTTAAAAAGTCTCTTTGGCTCTTCTTAAAGAACAAGCCAAAATAAAATGAAAATGAAGAGCCAGTTCCACTTATCCTGGAAGCTGGCTGTGCATCTGCACAGGGGTGCAAATCAACAGCAGCGAGGACTGAACCGTGTTTATTCAGGACCAGGAACTGCCACCTGGCCAGCTACGCGGGCAGAGGGGCAGCTTTGTAACGGCCGGCCGTTCTGTGTTTAGGGGAGTGCAGCAGCGGGATCTGCGACGAGGCCTCCTGCATCAACGGCGGCACCTGCACAGCCATCAAAGCCGACTCCTACATTTGCCTCTGTCCCCTCGGGTTTAGAGGTCGACACTGTGAAGAGGGTGAGGAAGGAACAAGTTGATGGCAGCTTCTCTCTGCATGTTCATTCTTGTGGATGTAATTTCTGTAACAGAGCCCCATACATTTTATGGGATCCACGTTGCTTTGTTGGGGGGGGTGGGGAACCTTTTCCCACCAGGTTAGAGTGTGTCTGAGAGCCAAAGTTTTGAATGAACCAAAGATAACATTCATTTTAAGATGCCGAGCATGTATGTGCTCCTACTCTTAGCCCTCAGAGAACTCAAAAAGCCTATACTTATGTGGTTTGTATCACACTGAATTCAATGCTTTTAAACTCATGCTTATGCTCTTTAAAATATCTGACAGTTTCAGAGAAAAGATTGGGAAGACATAGACAGAAACATTAAGACTGTGATGGTTCATAAGTGACCTTGTCTTTTCTTCTTTGTACTGTCCTACTGAATTATTTCACCACTCGATCCTATATATATATATATATATGTTATGTAAGTATATGTATACATGCACACACATTTTTATGTATATACATAAATGCATAGGCACACACAAATATACACATTTTCATGCTAACAAAAACTGAAAATTTTAAAGATTTTAGAAAACCATACAGGGTTGAGCATGCTTTAATTTTTCCAGAATTCCAAAGTGGAAAACAAAACTGGGGCTCAGAACAGAGCTAGACAAATTTCTCCAAGAGTAATTCAAATTCGGATCTAAGATACCCATACTGGGGAAAAGTTTTTATATTATAATCGCAAATCTCATGTCACATAAAAGAAGGTATTTGAGTGAGGTGGGGCCAATGCTGTTATCAACCCTCTCACAATTCTGCAGCCTTACGTAATAAAGGTGGTTCTTATGTCAGGTCAGTGGGTGAGGGAGGAATATTGCTGTGGGTCTCCTAGGGCCTGAGAGTCCTCCAGTGATTCCTGCATCCAGCCAGCAGGTGACAGGAGAAGGGACAAAGGAAACTTTTACTAGCTGGGATTTAGCCACACCACTAACCTAACCACAGGGCAGCCGGGAAATGTCATTTAGGTCTGGGCCCAGGCAGTAAAGGATGCAGCTGTGGGTGCACATGCGGCCGGTTTCTGCAAAAAAGATTTCTAACACTGTGCTTATCTCCTCAGCGTTCACCTTGACCATCCCCCAGTTCAGAGAGTCTCTGAGGTCATACGCTGCCACGCCATGGCCCCTGGAGCCCCAGCATTACCTCTCCTTCATGGAGTTTGAGATCACGTTTAGACCGGACTCCGGAGATGGCGTCCTTCTGTACAGCTATGACACCGGCAGCAAAGACTTCCTGTCCATCAACATGGCAGGAGGCCACGTGGAGTTCCGCTTTGACTGTGGCTCGGGGACCGGTGTTCTCAGGTGAGGGCTGAAACCTTCTGGAACCCCCAGAAAGCTAAATAATAACGACTTCGGGAGAATACCCGACCAGTGTCCAGTAGCTCCCACGCCCCCGTGTCCTCCCTGTGCAGTATCTTCTGAAACTTTCCCTGCATCATACACATGACAGGCTTCCCGTAGGTAGCGTTCTCCCGCCCACAAGGGCTTCCTTTGCTCAAATAACTACTCAGCAGTTAGCAAGTCTATGCTTCAAACTATAGAAAATGGACTTGCTTCGGGTGTGGGTGAACTGCCTTCACTCCACCTGAGGTCATGCAACACCATCTGCAGAAACATGATGAACTATAACAAATCAGGGTCCTACACAGAGAATCACAGGGTGGGCACCCACCAAGTTTATATCAACTTGTAAAAAACAACAACAAATGTTTAATGGACAAAATGTCCTCAGTAACCTCACTTGAAATTTTAACCTTCCTCTTGAACTCTTTCTTTAATGGAAACTGACAGCAGATCATTGACAATGGGAAGACCATTCCCCTCACCAGCATGCTCAAGAAAAATGTGCGATGGGTGGTCTCCACAGTGTGGCAGTGAACAGGGCCTCTGCAGTACATGCAAAAGTTTTGCAACCAGCTGTGTTATGGCCCATGATGTCACTGCCAAGAAACACAGTCAACGGCATCCTTTCTGATTCACCTGTGCAAGTTTCAGCTTGCTCGGAGGGCTTCCTTTGTTTCTGTCCACACAGATTTTACATTTTTTGATTTTTGTGTATCTCAAAACCTTCATGCTGACCTCCATGCTGCTGTTTGCAGAATCGGCCTGAGTAGTCAGCTTTCCTACTGTCCTCTACTTTGTACCATCAAGTTTCTTAGCAGATCAGTTACTCCTATACTGCGAGGCAGTGTCTTTCTGAATCCCTCGGAGTCCTTGGTTGGAAGATGAGATGTTTTTCTTATTTGTTCATGTCTTCATCTTCTTACGGTATTCTTTCCATGGTAGTTTTAACCTTCGCACAGGAGGGCCACTAATGAAATGCAGACACACTTTTTTTTTTTTTTTGGCAATTTTTGGCTGGGGCCAGGTTTGAACCCACCACCTCCAGTATATGGGGCTGTCGCCCTACTCCTTTGAGCCATTGGCACCGCCCAAGACACACTTCTTGTTCCTACATTTGTCAAGTTCATCTGAAACTCACTAGGATTTTTGTTCAATGGTATCCTGCAATAAGGATATCTGTGAGTCTGATGATGTTTTAAAGGAAATTGCAGGTTATATTCAATCACTATTCAAATTGTTAGACTGTCAGTTTGGGAGAGTGTGCAGATGAGAGGTTACAACCAAGCCTTGCCCTTCTGCTGATCATTTTTCATGGCTGATGGGAAATGCTCACTGCATTAGGTTTCAACACTTCTTAAAAAGGACTGTTTGTTTTTGACCTTGTGGCTGAATTCCTACATATCAGTGACACCCCTCCCCTTGGGGAATGGACATTTTTGTACCTCTGGTGATACAAAAGCATCCTATATTTCAAGACAACTTTGGTGGGTATTTAATTGATTCAATTTACATATGATTATGCAAAACAGCCTAAACAGTTCACTTAGAACTATATGTCAAGTTGAGAAGGGGAGACACCTTGAAAATCACCTTGCACTTTTAAATGGCTTCTTCTCAGAGAAGGACTGAACAGAAAGAGCCGGGAGAGGGTCAGGGCCCCACAGCCCTCCTCCTAGACAGATTGTCCCTTGCAGCCTACCCTTCTTTGGTGGCCGCTCTAGCTGTTGGGTCACGGGCACATAAGACCCTTAGAAGTCCAGCATTTCTCTCTTTCATAATTCCGTGCCTCTTTCTGACAAGAGGTGTTTTCAATTTTTTTTTAACATAAGTTATTATTTGCCTATCAGGAAAGGCAATGGGAAACAGAATTCTTGAGTGTTAGGTGATGAAAATGAGGCAAGAGCTTCCAAGGGACATACTACATCCGCCCTACATCTTCCCATCCCATCCCCAACATAACCTGGTAACAGTGGTCACTATTGGTGTTTCAGATGCCCTTTTTGGAAACTGGGAAACTATTTCAAAGACTTCCTGTTTAATTACGAAAACTCAGTGAAAGCCTGTGCTACAGGAAGTTGTGGATTGGTCAAATCATTTTAACTTGAGGAAAAGGATAAAGATGATCAAATTCATTATAAACTTGATTCAAGAATAAGACAATTGGAATGAGCTCTTGATGGCTGTGATCAATACAACTGCGCTGAGGAAGGCAGCGTATTGACAGCAAATGACCTCTGCAGGACGTGAACATGAATGGCTCTGTTAGTTATTATGGAGATAGACCACTTAAGAAAGGTCTGCTTGTTTCTTTATTGCATATTGATTTAGCCAAGGTGATTAAATTCTAATTGCTAAGAACAAATTGCAAAAGCATTTGCCAGAGCTAAAAAAAATCAAGTGAATGGGTGGTGACCTTTCATAATTATGCCTATTGGTATTCCTCCTGGTTTTCTAAAGATGATCCAAGACTGAAAAATAATTAGGAAGTTCAGTGAGGGCCAGGAACTACACATTGTTAGAAATACAAATGCAATAATGATACGCTTTCTGCACACCTCACTCTAAAGCATATTGTGTAAAACTCCTATAAATATCATTTAAACTTCAACCACTTTCAGCTTGAATTAATAATTCAATTTTTAAAGTAATTTTAATCCTTTTAACAATGTCTGAAAATATGAAATGTTATGCCCTTCCATCATTTTATTATAAAAAATTTCAAATATATAGGAAAGTCAAAAGATTTATCCAGTAAGCATTCCTTCTTATTTTTTAATACATTTCAAAGGATGTTGTAGACATCAGTACACCAAGAAATTTGTTTTTTACATTGTAGCTTATAATTTTCTCTCTTCTTCAGAGTTTGTGCACAATTATATTTTACCCTCATGTCACTTCTCATCTAGAAAATCAGACACTGTACCCACATTCAGGCTTGTTATAAGGAATAAATGAAAAAGGCATGCAATGCTGTTACTGGGAAGGGGTCCACTAAATGATACTAGTACTGCCACTGTACTAAGCAGGAATTATTGTTTTCCTTTTACTGAATGGATCGAGGTGCCAGTTTTCTTACAGCCATGATGATGAATATTATCATAACCTGCTAACCCATGTTTTCTTCTGTATTAGTCAGAGTTCTCTAGGGAAATAGAACCAATAGGCGGCATATAGGTATAGAAAGAGATTTATCACGGGGGATTGGCTCACATGATCGTGGAGGCTGAGAAGCCCCAGGAAAGCTGATGCTCTAGTTCTTGTCCTAGCCCAAAGGCTGAGAACCAGGTGGGCCAATGGCACAAGCCCAGTCCCAGCCCAAAGTCCTCAGTACCAGAAAGCTAATGGTGTGAATCCTGGGTCCAAGTCTAAAGACCGAAGAACCAGGAGTGCCACGTCCAAGGGCAGGACAAAATGGATGTCCCAGGTCAAGAAGAGAGAGGAAATCCCCCTCCCTCCTACTTTCTGCTCAATTCGGACCCTCAGCAGGTAGAATGATGGCCTCCCACATTGGTGAGGGCCTTCTTCTGTACTCAGTTCATGCATTCAGATGATAATCTCTTCTAGAAACACCCTCACACATATACCCAGAAATACTGTCTTGCCAGCTATCTGGACATCCTTTATCCCAGTCAAGTTGATATGTAAAATTAATGTCACATCTTCCTTCACTAGGAGTGAAGATCCCCTCACCCTGGGCAGCTGGCATGAGCTGCATGTGTCTCGCACAGCAAAGAACGGCATCTTACAGGTGGATAAGCAGAAGGTAGTGGAGGGCATGGCGGAGGTAAGAAGGACACACCTGTTCCCCTATTGGTTAGTGAGAAGGGGTTACTGCCTTCTATCTACCTTGGTAGAAAAGCAGCACAGGGTAGCGTTTAAGCACGTGGGCTTTGATGCAGGGGTTGAAATCCCAGCTCCCCACTGGGCAAACTACTTAACTTCTACTCCCAGATTTAGGGCAGGGGGGATGTCTGACAAGAAGACTCCCAAGGCTCACAGTTCAGCTCCATTACTTACTACTGCTGTTGCCTCATCTCACCATTATCCTCATCTCAGTGGAAATAACGGTGATGACAGTAGTGCCTACCACACAGAGTTGTTGTGGGAATTAAACGAGTTATATACACAAAACACAACAGTACCTGATGCACAAGTCAGCACCAAATAGCTTTACTTATTATTATTATAAATAGTGTACTATTAGGGCCTTAACAGAACAGAATTTCTACTGACATTTATAACTTTCCTCCATAATTTTATCTCCAAGATCATGTCCAAAGAAAAACAACATTTTTAAGAGGAAATAAGGAAGATTTGCCCTAGACTATAGCTTACCAGGATTCTGCACTCACACATAATTTACAGTTCTCTAAAAATAGGGGAACTTTAGATTAGCCAATCTTAGTTCCCAGTCTTTAATCTGTGCAAAGCAAGATTTAAAGAGGGCGTTGACAAATTTGGGCATATTAATAAGCCGATGGTTTAGTAGAAAAAAAGAAAAGGAAGGAAAAGTGACCTTTGGTGGGGAAAGAGATTGACAAGAGAAAATATGTGCTCTATGTGTATTTGTGGAAGGAAGGGAGGGAAGCAAGGAGAAGAGTAAAGGGAAGTAGATTTTAAAGGTAAAATAGGAGTTACTTCTGGTCCAATCCAGAACATTCTAAGAGCTGACTTTAGTCCAAGACAGAATTAGAAGCACATAAATATATACCTTGCTATATGTTAGCTTAAAATAAATTCAACTGTATCTCTTTAGGCCTTAAACAGGAACAAAAGCTTAGGATGGGCATGTTTGTAAATAGCGGGGTAAGGTCTTGCACTATAAAGAAGGTACTCTGCAGGACACGGTTGTACCATCAGGATCTAAGAGACAACCTAAAGGTAGAAACCATGCCTCACAGTTTCCATTACTGTATGTCAGCGAAGGAGAATAAACTCAATGTGGTAGAACCTGCACCCTCCCTGTTGGCCTCCGGAATGTGGGAGGAGTTGCTGTCCACCTGGGAAGCCCACAGGCAGGTGCGGCTATGCTGTGTGCATTGGAGGGATACTCTGCTAAGGTCTCTCAAGGGACACTCTGCTGAGATCTCTCTGAGCTAAGAGTGGAAGGCCTGGTGCTTGGTCTCAGTGAGTTCAGAGTCTCTCCCCACAAAGAACTCTGCTTCCAGCTGTCCACGTCATGTTCCAAGCGTGGCTGATGGGGCAATGGTCTTAGAGCTTAGAGACAGCTGAGGGAAGGGGTTAAAGTGTACTTTGCAGGGCTAACCCTGAACGTAGGCACATGAGAGCCTGTGTCCAGACTCCTGCTCCCTGGGTTGTTTAGCCAACAGCACTGAGAAATACCAGGGGCCCAGGGTTGAGCCCAGCCATGCAAGACTCCAAGAAGGGCCATGGTTCTGAAGGCTGCATAAAAAGCAGCCGGGATAGTTGCTCAGCTTCTCAAACTACTTCCAGCCAAACAGAAGTGGCAGGACCAGACACACAGTCCCTCACCTCAGAGCTGGCTCGCTTTGGTGAGGTCTGTCTACTTCTCTCCCATGGGCCCATGGTGGGGTGGCAGCTGCAGCCTGCCTTTGTCAGCGGGAGGGAGAATTCTGAGGGGCAGCCTAGAGGAACCCGCCCCATGAGGTCCCGCCCCATGAGGTCCCACCACATTTGATGACACAACCATGACTCAAAGTTTTTCCAAAACAACTGCTGCTCTGAAACCTCCTTGACCCTGCACCCTTCCACCTTTCCTCTTATTTTAACTTTGGCTAAGAGCAAGGACAAAGGAAAGATGCTTGTGGGTTTGTGGTGACAGTTCCTGTCTGGTTCAGTGTCCTGTAGGGGCGAAAGAATTCCAGAAAGTCCTTATGCTTCTATGACAACCTCCCAGTTAAATAAGAACCTTCAATGTCACCTGAAGCCTATGGACAAGGCAATTCAGTCTGTTAATCTACAGGAGATTTCCCAGGCTCCTTGGCTGGGCCCCACCATGCTGAGCACTCCCTCAGAAAACCAGCATTCCCTTCTCTGATCTCCCTGTCCCCTCTCCTCTACCCAGGCTGTCCAGTGAACTTCCTAAAACATAGCTTAACATAGCTTTCTCTCTCCCCTGTTTAAATCTCATTGCTCTTTAGGTGAAGTTCAAACTCCTAACATAGAGAGCCTGCCTGGGGTGGGCCCTGCTTGCTTCTACCTTACTTCTTTCCCTCTGAGCCCCACCTTCCAGCGTCTCCACTTCTAACTCCTCCTTGCCACCAGGGGTACCTCCCTGTGTCTGGGGGAGGGTGTGAGCCCCCTAGATGCACTAATATCACTGTATAGTCCTCGTCAGTGCTAACCCCACCTGCCCTGCCCTCTAATGTAGACCCCTGGAAAGCAGAGACTGGATCTTTCTTAGTTGCTGAATGCCTGGGATGTAACGGGTACCTAATAATATTTCTTAAATAAGTGATTGAATGCTGTTTTCCATAAATCAAAAGAAACACTAACTTAACATTCCCTAAAGTGCATTCATCCCCAGAGATCTCAGATTTGTTTCTTGCTCATGATACTCATCTACCAATGATTGATTAGCTACAGCTTTCATCTGAAACCCAGGCAGAAGGAACGGAGGGAAGGGGAGAAAAGGTATGGTGAACCACTCCCTGACTCTGAAAGCTGCTGCTCAGAAGTGATTCTCTTCTGCTCACTCTTTATTGGCTAAAACGAGTCACATAGCCTCGTCTGAGCTGACAATTTGGAGCTAATCTTCCTGCAGAGTCTGCCACAGTCATGACATAGCCTTGACATAGATGTGATGACTCCCATTTTACAGATGATTAAACTCAGTCTCCGACACATTAAGAAATTAACCAACATTCAAGAAGGTTGTAGGCAGCAATGCAAAATAGTGTGAAGGTCAGGGCCAGGTGTGGACAGATTGTTGAGATGGGTCATGAGGGTATTTTGACTCTGGTCCTCAACGAGGAACCACGGGCACATTTGATAGTTTAAGCCATCTATTTTAAAGTTACACCATGCTTTGTCTTTAATCTCTTGGCAGGGAGGCTTCACACAGATTAAGTGCAACACGGACATTTTTATTGGCGGAGTCCCCAACTATGATGACGTGAAGAAGAACTCGGGCATTCACAGGCCATTTAGCGGGAGCATCCAGAAGGTAGGAGCTTCTCTCTCCTGTTGACTGTGCCGCCCTGACTGCAGACAGTGGAGTTGAGGACTGTGGTTGGTGTGATCAGCTATACCCAGGAAAGACACTTTGAGGAAATGTTTAAATTTTGAAGGTTTTACTTTTTAACTCCCACAGAATAGCTTTCCAACCTCAGTTTCTTATAACTCTCCACCTGATTCTATGCTCAGCAGACATTCCATGAATGCCACTCAATGACATGAATTTTTATAGCGAATCCACTAAAATACAGCATGTCCCAAAAGTCACCATACATAGGCAAAATGGCAAATTGTATCTAAATGTACTTTTATTCACAGAATATTCATTACAAAATTGCACAGAATATTTACTAAATATCCCCTATGCATTTGGCCACATTTTTCTACACACACACAAACGAAGTCTTTTCTTCCCACTGATTATAAACATATTCCAAAATATCCGCTGTTACAGGATTTTCCCCCCCCATGTATGGTGACTTTTGGGACACTCCGTATACTAAAGGGTGGCAGATGACATGAGAATGCTGTCACTGCAGACACTTGGTCATTAGGGAGGAGCCACATGGAAGCACATAGCAACCTTGGGTCCTGGGTGTCCCTTTGGCATTACTTTGCAGTTTGCTCAGGATAAGGGCAGACTCTCACCCCCACCCACACTCTGTAGCGGTTTTTATTCATATAACCAAGCTCTGAAGAGCACAGATTAAAGAGTCTTCTTCTAGAAGATTCAGGAAAAAACACTCAGTAAAAGGCACCTGCCCCCCTCCTATTCCCCTTCCCTGGGGCTGCCGGGATCCCTCTAGTCGCGATGTGCTCTGTCTGCAGCAGGCCTGGCTCGTGGCCACATCTGCAGGATCATCAAACACTGGCAGAAACAGGGTCTGGAGAAAAATTGTGTTAGCTTCACCTGTTTTCCATTAGCAACCAATGGTGGCATGTTGGCCTTCGATCCTTTTTGAACCTGATGAAATATGAGAGAGACTGAGATGGAAGGACGGGAGGGAAAGGGGTCCTGCACAGTTCGCACCCCAGAAGCTGGAAGGGCCTGGAGACCATGACTCTCTCATCCCAGATGGCAGCATCAGGCCCAGTCTGCATTTGCTGACTCTTGTGTGTTTCCCTTTGTGGCTGAACTGTGATGTCAGGGGCACGTCATTTCATATCCTTCTTGAGTGGAATTGGTCGTGCTGTCTTGTGTTTGGAATTCTCACCTAGGAAAGAGCTGAGATTCCAAGACGGCTCCTGTGTGCCCACCCTTCTCAGGCTGTGCCCCCCTTCACTCTGCACACAGCCCTTCCTTCCTGTCCCCCTAGAAAGGCCACTCTCTCCTAAGTGATGGGCTGTGCTATGTCCTGCAGTGAATGGCACTGTCCTTGGCTTGTGGCCACACCGTCACTCATCTCATGGTCCCATCACTTGCAGTAAAGAGAGGGGAGATTGTAAGAAGCTTCTAGTTACTATCTTGTAGCTTCTCAGATTGAGGACTAAGGAGAAATGTTCTTCCAACTCTCCCAGTGCTCTCCAAAGGCCAGGCAAGCCTTTGGAAACTGGGATTAGTGGCAGGAAGTGCCACTCCTAACCTCTTATAAACCCCTGGGCAGTGGGGGCTCCCATGAGAGGTTCTGCCTGTCTTCAAGTTCTGCAAAGCCAGCAACAGCTCAAAATAAATTCACATTCTAAGTCAAGGGCTGAACAAGTTGGGTCTGTTTATTTGGGGCCAGGGGACCCAGTAACAACTCCTTGGAATTCATCACTTTTGCCAGAGCCACGTTGCAGGGGAAGGAGGAAAGGAGTGCCCTGGTCTGGGGAAGTACACGCACAGCGGTGTTATGGATGTGACCTGAGGTTCACTTCTTTTTTAGTGGTGGGGAGAGGGATGTGGAGAGTCAGGGAATTCAGGAATACTGGGGAGGGAGTATAGGGGGAGTAGGCAGGACATTTGGAGAGGCCTAGATGATAGAATTTAGGAGATAACCCAAGAGCACTGGCCAGAGCACAGGGAAGGACACCGGGAGGGTCTCTGGAGCCCACAGCCACCAGAAGCCAGTGCTCTCCCTCCGGTTCCTGCCTCCACAGCTCCGGGTTTTGTGCTCACCCCACTCAACTTTATAGCGGTTTCTCTCAACTGTGGCTGAATCTTCCCAGGTGATTCTTAGAAGCTTTTAAATGTTACTGACACCTGAGTCCCACCTTCAGAGATTCTTGTTCAATTGGTCTAGGTGGGCATTAATAGTCCTTAAGAGCACCCTGGGTGATTCTAATGTTGCAGCGAAGTTGAAAACCCAAACTTTGTATTTCCTGGGACTTCTTTACGACCTTCCCAAGTGGCCAGTCTTCCAGAACCAGGGGAGTGCTTTATTCTGAGATTCTCCCAGATGTACCAAATGTAATCATTTCTGCTCCCGCATCATTTACAAAACCAAAAGTAGGAATTGGACCTAAAATGTTTTAATCTCCCTGTGTGTCGCTCAGATGAGTACTGAGGAAAGTTCTAGAAAGACTACAAAGGTGTTTCCTCAATTCCTGAATTTCTTTACATTTTTCTCTCCCAAGATCATTCTGAATGACCGAACCATCCACGTGAAGCATGACTTCACATCTGGCGTGAACGTGGAGAATGCAGCCCACCCCTGCGTGGGGGCCCCTTGCACCCACGGGGGCAGCTGCAGACCCAGGAAGGAGGGCTATGAATGCGACTGCCCCTTGGGCTTCGAGGGGCTTCACTGCCAGAAAGGTACACTCAGGGGGCTGTTTCCTGGAGGGAGTGGAGGGAACAGCCAGCCAGCCGGGGAGCCCCCACTCTTCAAGAGTTGGTAACACCAATGCAGCCATTGATCAAGTATTTTAGTAACTTATTAGATGATTAATTACATATAAACTACTTAATAAGAATTAAATGCTGAAATACTTTTGTATAATAGATAAATAGGATCCCCATCCCTTTACCCTGACTCCTTCCCTGAGAGTCCCTTCATGGTTTAACCACCAAAAAGTTAACCCATAATATAGCAAGGTTTTCAGGACTTTTGCATCTGAGCCACTACGAGAGCCTATCCTGACAGGTGGATGATGCCTGGGCTTTATAAGCTGATAAATATTTTGATCACATAATTTTTGTTTCACAAATAGGACTTTTTGTCACTATTAAAAACCTGAAGTTTAAGTCAGTTCTTGGACCAGTGGTTCATGTCCATCAGCTCATTCAGTTTCAGCACCTGCGTCACCCCCAGTAGCTTTTTCAGAACTACTACCTTCACCATGAAGCTGCACGAGTTTCCCCCCACCAATCCTAACTTGGGCTCCTTTCAACATTGTGATTGTTCTCTCAAAGAGATCATGGAGGAGATAAATAGGCTGGCCCGTCTTTCAGTACTGTCCAAAATCAACTTATGGACCATGTCTTTCAAGTCATGTGTGTGCACCTCTAGGTCATGATTTCCATCATCTTCCTCCAGAGTTGGTGGCCTGTGGATGCTGAGCATAAGAGGTCTTCCACATCTGACTCTTTTTAGTAAAACCAAGCAGAACAGATGAAGCAAACAACCATCAGTAGTCTTAACATCGGCAGGAGCTGTGGTCATGGTCTGCCATCCACAATCAAGATCCAGGCTCTGGGAGTTAGTCAGGCAGTGTTTACCCTGAACATCCTCATGTAATCATCTAGAATCTTCTAAGTACAACTTCATTGTTTTGCGTATTTGCAGAGCTCACTTCAAACAGGACCCTTGAGACCATCCAAGGCAATCTTGGTTCCTTGAGTCCTGGTGACTAGTGTTTTTCCAGTATTTCTTATATTGAACATAGCAGTTGTTCTCACATGATACCATTACTTTTTAGAAAATGGACCAACCTTTTCTGCAACCTTTCATCTTTTGTAAGATTCTTGTTCTTGCCAATTGCCATGGTGCTGCTCAGAGAGCCAAAAGAGCTTGACTAAATATTTTGACCCCATCTCTGAGTACTGTAAAGAGAAACCTTGCCCAAGTGCAGAAAAATACTAATTATGCATTAATTGCTCCAAACTAAAGTGTACATAACCTTCTGTACAGTGCTGTTCTCCATGCTATCAAATCACCTGTACTTTAGTTCTCTCAACTGTATCATGGGAATAATAACAGCAATATTATTGTGTATTTAACCCAGAGGGTTGTATATAGACTAAATAAGGCAATGCATATAAAGCATTTAAATACACAACCAATCAACCCATGCTAGTTATTGTTATTATTGCCAAGAAAAATAAAATCCAACAGCAGGTTCTGTGTGCTACTCAATTTCCATCCTGCCCTTACCTGAATGACAGGGCAGGTCATAGACCCTGGGTCCCTGCCCAACTCACTCTCTACACCTGCTTAAGGCAAGCCTGTTAACCCAGCATCTAGAGTAATCTTGCCCAAGTATGTTGTCGTGTTGACCCATATGGAACTATTTCCAATATCAATGTGGCCTCACCTTCCCAGGAATTAATAATATATACAAAATTTAAAAAGCAAGGCAGTGCCTGTGGCTCAAGGACTAGGGTACCAGGCCCATATACCAGAGGTGGTGGGTTGAAACCTGGCTCCGGCCAAAAACTGCAAAAAATAAATAAATAAAGCAAACAAGCTTGAAGAAAACAAGGCAGTGAGCCTGTGAAGTAATGTGCTCTTTTTCTCTTTCCTATTTGTTCCCAGGTTCCTGGTTTTTATCAGAAGTAGGGCTGAGAGGGAAACTATGACGTATGGGTAGACATTTGGTATATGGAATGGTAGGAGAGGTTTTGCAGCAGTCTTAGAAAATGTTAAAGATGCTATTTTCTGATTAGAGGACTGAATAGTACCTGCTTCTTATATTTAAATGAGTTTTGACACCTATATGGCAAATCACGAAATATATATTTCAATAATTGATCCATTTGTGAATTATCCTAATTAAACATCTAACAAACAAATTGTTGTTTAGCAAATAGACTGTCCTTGCAGAGATTTAGTTTAAGAGTGGCCCACTCTTTCAGAAAAGTGGGTCTTAGGCAGCACCTGTGGTTCAGTAAGTAGGGCACTGGCCCCATATACTGAGAGTGGTGGGTTCGAACCTGGCCATGGCCAAACTACAATAACAACAACAACAACAAAAAACAATAGCTGGGCATTGTGGCGGGTGCCTGTAGTCCCAGATACTTGGGAGGCTGAGGCAAGAGAATCGCCTAAGCCCAAGAGCTGGAGGTTGCTGTGAGCTGCGACGCCATGGCACTCTACCAAGGGCAACAACCTGAGACTCTGTCTCTAAAAGAAAACTGAGTCTGGATTTCCCATGTCAGTGTTTGAATGTCCCAGGTGTCCACTTTTACCACAGGCATTTAAGTATGCTCCTGCCTTCCAGTACCAATGGTCAGGACATGTATAAAGTCCAGACTTCCGTGAACATTTAGCTATGGAGAAAGGAAAGGATAATTTGTGAACTTGTTAGCCCTCATTCCCTGCTGTAGAACATTAGCTATAACAGACATAAATGGTAACTATAGGTCCAGGTTCAATGAGAAACACATCTCACCAGAATGATGGGGCAGGTCCCAGTGAGGGCCTGGCCCTGATGAGATCTGAGGGGACTGATAGTGGCAGAGGGGACTGGGGGCCATTTGGACGTCTTCCTGTAAAGTATGTTAGGACCAAAGCTGAAACCCAGATGAGCCAATGGCCACCCTCCATGTTATATCAATATCGCCCTGTATTTTAAAATCAAGATGCTGCTTCTAGGAAGGTTTGCGTATGGCATGTAAGGCTTATATCCCATAATTTCCTCATATGTCGTAATAACCAGAAATGTTTCATAGGGCTCTGGGACAATTTTTCCAAACTCCAGTGGGTACAGAATTGTGGGCAGTTATGACACAGACTCCTGTAATCCCAGGGGAAGTAGCTAGCCCCATATGAGGACTGGAAAGGAAAGGGCGGTTGCATCATCCACAGAGGTGCAAGAGAACACACTGAAAGTTTGGGTGAATTCTTAGCTTGAAAGACCTAGGATGGTTAGAAGCCATTCTTGGTTGTCAGAGAAAATCTTGTGTCATTCACCAAGGTGATTCTTAGCCTCATTATTTCAAAGTTGAGGGGTTTTTTCTTCCTGCCTAATAATCAAACCATACTTCAAAAGCAAGACCCTGTTCTGAATATTCCCCGCAGTGTTTACACAGTACAGAATGGCATAGCAATAACCAGCACCACACCTCAAACCTCATCCATTCTGTACCAGGGGGCACCTTCTCCATGAGGAATTTGATTTTCTCGATCCTCAGTGAGTCTGGTTTCCTCTATCCTCCTCAGACTGTGGCTGGCAGACTTCACAAGGGCTGAAGGAGGAAGATTTGACACTTGTTCTTACCTTTTGGTGGCCCAGGAGGGCAGGGGGCAGACACTCAGACAAGTCCTGGAGTAGTTCCAAGCACTCAGTCTACCGGAGTGTTTCAGGACCTCTCTTTTTCCCTGCGAGGTTGGAGGTGGGAGCCTGAGAGCCTGAGCCCAGACAGAGTGGGCATCGAGCTAGCCCTGAGCTGCCGAGAGGCTCTCAGGGTGCCACTGGTTCCTGGCAGCAGCAGCAGACACGGAAAACGAGCCTCTGTGTCTCAAGCTCGGGAGTCCAGAGGAGCCAGAGGTTCTTCTAATCTCAGCCCTGACTTAAGGCGCCAACAAAAAATCCTAAGGCTTGCCTTTGGTCATTCCATTCGGTCTTCCATTCAGGGGGTTTTGTTTTCAGGCATCTTCTCCCTCTGAAACTTGGCACCTCATGTGTTACCCCAATACCTAGGGCCTCTTCTCATCTCAACAAGGCCTCCCCCTTGAAATATTATTTCTGTCCTTAGAGATTTCTTTTCTCTTTTCTCTACTCACATCACAATTGGCCCATCTTGTGTCCTTGTCCTACTGAGCTCATGTATCTACGTGAGTTACTGATGTGTTCTGGCAGTGTGTCACAAAGTGCATGTAAAAAAAGTAAGTTCTGGGGAATATTAATGGCTGCTTTGCATTCAGAGAGAGAGAAACACATTCAGATACACAAAATAAGAGTGGGGTTCCAGGGTCAAATAAATTTGGATAATCCCCCTTTTGCGGGACTTCTCAGAGCCTTTGCTGTGCTCTGAGTATCCACAAGGTGGATACAGGACATAGCTGTTTTCCCCAGGTTCTCCCAGCCAATAGTGGACAGGTCACTTGGGAAAGAACTTCTGAGCTTGGTTCTCTCTTCCCTTCCCAGCACTGCTCAGCTCAGAATGGCTTGGACTCACACCGTGCAGGACCCCATAGCCACTAGATGGGGGTGTTTCTCCATAGCAGATGGGCCGCTCAGCACACAGCAGATCCACAGCTATGAGACAAAACTTAGGACAGGTACTCTCTAAGGGTGCACATTCCTGAAAGATCCAGTCTTGCCTGATCACTACTAATTTATCACACATGCAATATCTAGGGTATTTTATATTACATTTAGTAAATTCGTATCATACTGCTGGGTCTTACATGGGAGAGTTTGTTTGTTTTTGTTTTTGTTTTGGTCCCAGTTAATTAAAAAAATCCCTTCCATATGGGCCCTACGATAAGAAAACAAATTAATAAAACATATAAACTCTTCTTATTATGAGAAATTTCTCTTTTCTTAGGTGTATCATTAAATGGTGTTTTGAAAACCTGGGAGTGTTTAGTCTAGATGTTGGTCTTTAGATAGTCAAAGGGGTAGTAGTATAAAAAAAGGTTTTGTTTGTTTATTTGGCTTTGCTTTTGCTTTTTGACTTTGTGGCTACAGAGTTAGCTTAGCATAATAAAGAATTTTGTAGCAAGTAGAATGGCCCAGAAAGGGAACATGCCTGCCTGTGTCTGAGTGAACTGCCCATGGGGGAATAGTGTCTCCCTGGGGTGAGTTGTCACTGGCAAGGGTGCTGCCGAGACAGGCCTGCTTATTGGGAAAGCTCTTCATCTGTACCTGAAAGGCCTTTTGCTTTGCTAAACTCCTGTGAGTGTGTGAAAGAGACATTTGTCCCTTCAGCTCTTTGTAGTCTACTGGGAATTCTAAGGCCTCCAAATGGAAAATTTGCCTTTCCTGGGCTTCTGGCTTAGAGACTGCTATTCACTGGGGTGTTTTCTTATGTCAGATGGCGCATACTTTTAGGTACAAAAGTGAAAGAATGACAAGAACACATTTCAACTAATAAATCAGCAAGGCCACTGGCACAGAGCAAAAGACAGAAAAAGATAGAAAAAAGGAAGCGTAAAGGTTAGGTTAAAATATAATCATGTTTACAATACTTAAATTACAAAGAGCCAGAAAAGGCTCAATGGCCACTTCCAGCTCTGATGTTCTTGGATGGGATTACTATTTGTCCATATGTACTGACTTAAATGGAGTGTGTTTTTATTATTTTGTACTCACAGTGTCATTTCTGGAGGGTACCCTTGTCCTTTGTTAATCACAAATAACCGAGCTCTGGAATCTTACAAGGGGGGATGGGATGGGAATTAGAGTGATACTTTCCACTAGGGAAAGAGGCTTATCATTCCTTTCTCACACGCGATCTAGAGCCAGGAATAGTAATAATCAGTGACAAGGCAAGAAACTCCTTAGCAAAGAGCTATTTTCCAGGTTTAGAGGAAACCTGTCAGTTGAAGGTGCGGGAGCCTTAGAAGTGTCAGAGAATTTATGAACATCTTCTTGGCCCACACCACTCCCCTCCTTCATCAAGCGTGCTGGTGGAGGGGAGATGTGGCTTGATGCCACTCGTACCCAGGAGAGATTGCTAGTGGCTACTCCTAGAGCTCTTAGTCACACGCCCTCAGCAGGGTTTCAAGAGCCGAGAAGGCTGGTTTCAAATGATCTGTGGAGAAAGCAGTTGGGATTTGACAATGACTGTGAAAGTCTGACTCTCCCCATTCTCTTTCATGCTGGCACCGGGCAGAGTGTGGGAACTACTGCCTCAACAGTAAGTACAGTAAGTCCTGTGAGAGCCCGCGGAGAGCTCTGGGCTGGCACCAGGGTCTGCCAGGGCAGCCAGCCACATGCGGGGGGAGATGGGGTGAGCAGGGTGGGAGCTGGACATGCCCGCGGTTCTGGCATGAATCCTCATTCCCAGGGCCGGCCCTGAGAGCACACATCTGAGAAAACAGGGAAAATCCTTAGCCTGGGGCCTAGCATATAATAAGCTCCTAATAATTATTATTATTTATGATTATTCTCTTTAACTCAGTCCATGAACAAGACACCTTTTAGGTGTTTTTTTTTTTTTAATTGCCATAAACTTAAGAGAGATGTGTGCTCAGGAGTGCCTGAGCCCCTACATGGAGGCTTAGCAGGCAGCTGTCCAGACTCACACTGACCTCTCCAGGGCTGTGTGTGCAGAACTGATGTGTGACAAGCACATCCTGACCACTTCAAGGAGTCCAGGGGAAAGGTGGCTATTGGCTTCAGGCTCACAGCCATGGCCAACACCAGCAGTGACAAGCCCTGGCTGTACCTCTCATCCTGGGAGGCAGCAAATCTGCCAACTTTGTTCTCGGAAGTTCAGGAGGGCCTGCTCCATAGCCAGGGTGGATCTTGTCTCCCTGTCCCTTCTCAGCAGGGTGACCTGACCCCACACCGGAGAGCTCCCTTGCTCCTCCATTTCTGCCCTCTTCCCCCTGCACGGGTATTCCCATTTACATGCCCTATCCATTCCCTCCTCTCTCTTGGCATCCCCGTCTTTCTTTTCTATTTCCCTGAGCTCGCCCTGCCTGTGGCTGCCCGTCTGGGGCTCGCCCTTTCCATGCCTCTCCCCCAGCTTCCTTGGCACTGACCTGGGTCCTCTCTTCAATGAAGCTTGTCCCTTCTGCTCACTCAGGTTCCCATTTAGCTCCTATGCCCATCCTCTTGCCATTTTGCAACCCACTGTTTTTTCCTCTCTCCACTCCCTTGTTTTTCTCGTTTTTCTCCTACCTACGTCAGCCAGAAGCGAGCATGGCTTGGGGACATGGCAGAGCAACACTGTGAAACTCTGTCTCAAAAAAGAGCCTTTCCCATCCATCCCCAACAGGTCCTCCAGGTCGAAGGCCCTTGCCCAGGGCTGTACCGCTTCAGAGACAGACCAGTTTTTTGAATGGTTGCCTCAGAAATGGTCTTTCAAATTTTTATTTCTCTTCCTTTGCTGGACTCTGTTCTTTCCCTCCTTCCCTCCTCCCTTCTCTCCTTTCTGTTCTATTTTGTTTATGAAAAGGTTTTAGGAACCTGCCAACCCAGGAACTTATACTTAAGGGTTTAGTATTACTGAGTTTGCTATTATTTTCTCTTCTTTTTTTGTATTAAAAAAAAAAAAGTTGATGAAAAATAAATAAATAAAAGTTAAGTTTAAACTCTTCCCATGGCTCATAGCATCAAATAATGACACATTTCCTCTCCTGGGTGTAGAATCCTTAGTTCAGTGTCTTTTTTGCACTGGCCACATATTTTCTTGAAACTGTAACTTGTCTTACAAGCTAGTTTCTGCTCTTTCAGTTTGCACATTTCTTTGAATATGAGATTTATTCTGCCTTAATTTCTTTACACTGCCATTTCTGTACCTTTCCAAAGAGGAAAGAGCCAGAATGCTATTATTTCTTTAGCAGAAATCCTCTACCCTCATCCTCAATTAGGGACACCAAATGCAGTGACTTAACCTATTCTTTTGCTAAGTGTGTATAAAAGGGTGACTCCTCAGGATATCACCTGAGGCAAAGGTGCTAAGAGTTTGGGAGGAAGGGAGTACAGCTCTAAGATCCTGGAAAGTAAAGAGGGCACCGGTCAGGCTCATGGTCAGTTGCTCCCTTAGCCCTGTGACCTCAGACAAATCTTTGATGCTTTCACGCCTCACCTTCTTCTTCTGTGCAGTGGGAATGACCAGCCTTCACCTGCCCCTCACCTGCCCCTCACCTGCTCCTTCATGAGCGTGTGGTGAGGATCTTGTAACATGCTGGGAGGTGGTGATAAATGCAGAGGCCTCATCCAGCAGTCTTTAGTCTCTTGAGGTCAGAGCTGAAGGGCCCTGGGGCAGATTAGTTTTAAATAAAGAATCCTAGTGGGCTTTGTTTAGAGATTTATTTCCTCTGCCTCCCTTAGAGAACATCTGGGGTTATCCCAGCTGCTCCCCACATGGCCCAAGCCCTGCTCTTCGGCTTCCAAGAATAATTGGGAACAGTTCAAGTTTCAGCAGTTGTTGAGGCCACTGATAGGGACAAGACTTCCCAGGGTGGGGAAAATGGGAAGAAGCCAACTCCAGGCCATCGGGCTGGGTCACTGGGCCTGGCCAAGTGTGTGTGCAGCAGAGAGGAAGAGGCTGACAAGTTGCTAAGTGTTATGTTTCCAGGAGCTGGCTTTCTTAGTGTTTTTCTGCCATATGAGTGCAGGGGTCAAAAGAGCCATGTACCATGTAACATGTTTTCTGTTCTGTCCCAGCAATCACAGAAGCCATTGAGATCCCACAGTTTATCGGCCGCAGTTACCTGACATATGACAATCCAGATATCCTCAAGAGGTAATGAGCTTCAACAGGCACCTTCCTTATCTTTCTGCGGGTAAACTTCTCAACATCTCTCCCAAGACTTTTTCTCATCTAGAGCTCCAAAAGATAATCCTCACGGAAGACTCCTTAACCGCAGCCTGAGGGGGAAACATGCACAGACTCACAGACATGCATACCTACTAGACGGAAACCAAACCAAACCAAATCCAGTTTGAAAAATCAGCTTTCCAAACCTTCATTAGAAGTGATCCAGTCTTTCTGGTCAAAGGGTTTGCAGGAGAAACATGATCAGCCCCAGGGTTTCCAATATTCAGGCTTTGAGAAGCAGGGAAAATCTGAAGTTCCTGAAGCCAGGGTCATGAATGGGATTCCCTGGGCAGGACAGTTAACATCATGCTGTGCTGTGGCCATAGTCTTCAGCTCTGAAAGGGCCAGTAGCAGAAGGATTCAGCTGTTCCCTGAACCAGACAAACAGATCCAAGCCCATTTCCTGCCAGGTCAGTAGCTACTTTGTATCTTCACCAGCAACGTTCTGATGTCCTCAGGCTCTGACCAAGGAGGTGAGAGACCTCTCAGCTCTGTTCATGTGGATACAAGAGCACAGCGCAGGGAGACACCCCAGTCACAGCCATGGCTTTTCACCCCTGGTGGCAGAAGCTCTAGCCCTCCAGGGAGTCTTTTGCTTTGAAATAGCTTTTCAAATGGCAAGGGAGGAGGCTGGCTCTCAGCAAAATCCTCAGCCCGACAAGCTTGCCTTTGGTACCTTCAGTTGTTTCTTCTCTCTCCCCTAGTTCTTTATAGTTTACAGTATGCCATCTCCCTTTCTGCCCTCAGCACAGTCATTCTAGAATTTTCCTTCCTATTCATGTAAATTGCATCTTAACACACTAAGGCAAATCTTTAAGCTAAAGGCATCCAGCTCTTGGGGTGGAGTTTGGTGGCTTTTTAGGGAACCAAAGTAGCTAAGAGAAAATTTCCTGGGGCACTGGATGTCCTTGGTGACTCTGAATGCACACTGGACAGACATTGCTTCATTTTTTTAATCCGAGGGTGTATTTATCTATGTTGTCTTGGTGTAAGGACTTAGGTGAAATGGATTCCCTGCCAGGAGAGCTCCTCTTCCCTCTTCCATCCTTTGTCTCCAAAGACAGAAGGTCATTTAGTCCGCGGACGCCAGTGACAACATGAAAGAGGTTCAAGTCTTTAACAAACTCTGATGCTTAGAAACCACTGGACTAGTTTGAGGAGTAGAAGGACTCGGTGAGAGGAGAAAGCTTGGGGCCTCAAACAAGAGCGTCTCCGACAGTGTGCGTGTGTTTACATGCATGTCGACATATGTGTATGTGGATACACACATGTGTGAAGCTACAAGCAAAGTCAAGTTCAGAGTATTTCATTTAGATGCCTAAGAAAATTTAGCTTAAAATGCTTAAACATGAAGGAAAGTTATTATTTTATATAATAAGGAGTGTAGATTTAGACTGGATCTTGGGTTGATTGATTCAGAGAAGCAACTGTATCTCAAAGACTTAAATCTCATCCATATTTCTGCCTTGTTATCCTCAGCAGACACTCCAGGGCCACTCCCGAGCTACCCTTATGATACTCATAAAATAGCTGTAATATAAACCAGGCAATACTCAGTGGATGTAAAAAATCCTTTTTGGGGGGCGGGGGTGTGGCACCTGTGGCTCAGTGAGTAGGGCACTGGCTCCATATACCGAGGGTGGCAGGTTCGAACCTGGCCCCAGCCAAACTGCAACAAAAAAATAGCCAGGCGTTGTGGAGGACACCTGTAGTCCCAGCTACTTGGGAGGCTGAGGCAAGAGAATTACCTAAGCCCAGGAGTTGGAGGTTGCTGTGAGCTGTGATGCCACAGCACTCTACTGAGGGCAACAGAGTGAGATGCTGTCTCTAAAAAAAAAAAAAGAAAGAAAGAAAAGAAAATCTTTTTTTTTCTCACATGATGCTTTTTAAAAGGTAAGGAATCTTTCCCAGAATCCTCCTTGTGAATTTCCTCTATCTCACTGAACAAAAGTGGATCACATGTTCACTCCCAAACCCATCACTGGCCAGAGAAATGGGAATCTCTTGATCAACTTGTACAACCAATATACCCAGAGAAGGAGAAGGAAGGAATGTGGATCCCAAGTTTGGGGACAGCAAGTTTCTAGGAAGCCGGCCGGGACTGGGCTGCTTTGCAGCCAGCCTGATGGAGCTTGCTCCCCACTCCTCCCTCTAGGCCTGCATGGGAAGGATGACTCGGTCTCCTCCTGACTACATCAGGTCCTGGAACTGGGTGAAAGTCCCCTCCACTGTGCGCTGTTGACTATATTCTATTGCTGCAGGCGTGGGTGTGTGGGGCAGACAGATGGTACAAGTGACAGAAGGATGGAAAACGACACTTGTCCGATAGTGTTGTATTAGTAGCAATATTATGTTTACTCCTATCTCACCTCTGGGTCAAGGACCTCAGGCTTGCTCTTTTCCTTTCCTCCGATGAAACACTACTCATATTAGTGAGAATGGATTTCTGAACTAGTCTATTCCCCAAAATTGATCTGAACACATCAGTGTGTGATTCTATTCCCAGCTGTGGCTGTGGGCATGGAGCCCATCCTGCTTGAGCGTCCCTCTTTTCCTTGAAGCTCCCTGTTCCTCTCCATCTTGGCTCTGCTCCAACACCCCTCTAGACCATTAACCCATCAGATCACCTTCCTGGCCTGAGACTCACCTGCTGTGCAGTCTTGCCTATCTAGACCCTGCCCCCCAGGACAGTCACTGCCACAGCTGGCCATCCACAGTGATGATCATAGACCAGAGAGGCTGCTGATTTGAGCCTCTTGATAATTGGGAAACACACTCACTGTTGAGCCATGGGGCCCTTGAGTAGTAGGAGAGGAAAGAGAGAAGAGTGAGGGATGCCAAGAGCTGCAGTGGGAGACTGTATGGCATTGGCCATCGTCTCACTAATCTGTGACTCAGCAAACGCTCTCTCCTGAGGGCTCGCATTGCTTGGGGAGGGAGACTGCTGCGGAGAGAGCAGTGCAGACCTTTAGACCCGTGGTGTGACTTGTGGTGGTGAAGTAAGTGTCAGAAATGCCAGATAATCCTTACATCTGGTTGCTTGGGGTTGGCAGACAAAACTAGGAGTACTTGGAAACAGATGTCGATGTTTGATTTGGTTGGACTTGTTTGTGTATCTCCTCCAGGGTGTCAGGATCAAGATCAAATGTGTTCATGAGGTTTAAGACGACTGCCAAGGATGGCCTATTGCTGTGGAGGGGAGATAGTTCCATGAGACCCAACAGCGACTTCATTTCCCTGGGCCTTCGGGATGGAGCCCTGGTGTTCAGGTAACCCCTATCTGGCTGCCATTTTCCTCAGACAGTGTAGATCTTGCCAAGCAGTTTTTCAAAAGTGAGCCAAAACACAGTCTGCTGAACAGGCTATGGCCTGAAGCCCCAGGCTTACGTGAGGCTCCTGGTCTTTCTTTTCAATGTTCACCTGCCAGGGCAGCAAACAGGGAACCCCAGCCTACAGGCCAAATCTGGCCCACCACCCATTTTTGTAGACTAGGTTTTACTTGAAAACTGTCACTCTCATTCATTTATACATTGCCTGTGATGGTGGCCACACTACAGGACTATACTTGAATAGCTTCAAAAGGAAACATATGACAAGGCCTAAAATCTGCCTATCTAGCCCTTTACAGAGCAAGTCTAGTTGTTACTGCCATTTGCTCTGTACTCACAAAGTAGGAAGCAGTAGAAGGAGATCTTTGATTCTGCCCAGCAGGGACAAGCATGGCCGTGGGGACTCAGCACAGCACTCCGCAGCTCTGGGAGATCTGAAGACCCCAGGACTTCAGGCTCTAAGTTCTGGCTCTGCTCCCTTGTTTACGTCTCTCTCCTTTGTCTGGTTGAATTCTAGTTAATTTCATGTCATTTAGAGAACATTTGCACTAGACATCAGAGAGGGGATTAAAGAAGCAAAATATAGTAGTAAAAGCCAAAAATAAAAATAAAAATAAAAATGCCTTCTCCACAGCACAGATGGTCTAGAGACTGAGCAGGGATTCCCAGAGCTCAGAGGGCATCCGAATCACCAGGGGAAGTGGTCACCACACAGATTGCTGCCTGAGCCCCCTACAGTGTTTCTGGTTTGGCAGGTCGGGGTGG
This sequence comes from Galagoides demidoff, assembly GCA_963574575.1. Classification (NCBI taxonomy): domain Eukaryota; kingdom Metazoa; phylum Chordata; class Mammalia; order Primates; family Galagidae; genus Galagoides; species Galagoides demidoff. Next base: position 40,404 of record CAUYQV010072961.1, read on the forward strand.
AGCCTCTGAATTGGCATTTCTAATACCTCCCCAGGTGATGCTGGTGCTGTGTAGCCTTGGAAAGGAGAATGCCACTTTGCAGTCTCCTGCGCCAAGAAGAAAAAAGCACAGATTCGTATCTCAAACAGATCAACCAACAATGGGATTGTTTGTTAAATATTTATTTGGTGACACTGACAGGGCAGTCCTGGAAGTTCTCCCTTCTTTTAAGTGAATGAATTTAGACTTTTCTCAAATTTATCAACAGGTGTTTGTGAAGTAGTTGAGGAATTACTTGGAGAATTTCTCCTCACCCTCTGCTCCCCAGAATGGGTGAGAGCTGAGTTTCTAAGGTGCAGGGACTGTTTTGTGTACATAGCATGAAATTCCAAGGTACAGGGACTGTTTTGTGTACATAGCATGAAAACACTTCTCTAAAGATTGTAATGACACATCCTCCCTTGAGGTTAGAAATCGCTTATCTAGACAAATGGTTTTCCAAGTATGGTCTCTAGACCAGCAGCACCAGCATCACCTGAGAACTTAATAGAAATGCAAATTCTCAGGGCAGCAATCCCTGTGGTGACCATGTCCCCAGGCAATTCTAATGCCTGAGGAACTCTGAGAATCTGAGAATCTCGGCTCAGTCTACCATCTGTTCCATGGGAGAGGCATTTTTTTTTTTTTTGGCTTTTACTTCTTTAATCCCCCTCCAATGTCTAGAACAAGTGTTCACTAAATGATATGAAATTCATTGGAATTGAAATAGACAAAGAAGAGATAACGGAATTATGGAAAAGATGATGACTTAATTCTAGGACTTCAGCTGGTCATGGGTCGTGTGCTGGGATTACTGACAGCTGGAGTAGGATAGCATAAATCTTTCAATCTGAATAAAAGGCATTTTGAGGGGAAATGTCACTTGCCCAATATCACACTTGTCCCTAAAAAGCACAGCATGCTAAATGACTCTATCCTATGATCACTAGGGACATTGGCGAGCCACATGTGGTTGAGGCTGGAGGCTGGCAGGTGAAAGGCATCTTCCTGCCATCTCCCCTCCCCCATTGCTCCCCCCATCTCATTGCCCCAGAGGTCAAACTCAAAGCTCTTCACACCCCCTTTCAGGCTGGCTGCCTCCAAGCCATTTTCTTGTGGTTTTCCTGTGGTTAACCTCGCCAAGGCCTCAAGTACTTGATTATGCCCAGAAAAGGGAACTGAAACAGTAGCTCAGCTGTGGGTGGGATGGCCTAACTTCCCCCCTAAACTACCAGTTGCAACCTTTTCATCACCCACGCCAGCCCCACAGGGAAACTGGGTCTGCTCAGGGCCACTACTCCAGCTGGCTTCTGCGCCCAGCCCGGAGGGACCCCTACCCTCATCTGCCCACTTGGCACCCTTTAGACAGTTCTGCTCCATCCTGGACATATTTTTTATGTTACCAGTTCTTTCTCAGGTTTCTGAAAATTGGCTCTCTGTTTTTCTTCTAATCCTGGAGTTGCACTGCCGACCCCAGGCGGAGGCTGTCTTCTGTGCTTCCCTGGGCCTAGAGCCACACAGTCACAGCTCTGCTGTGTTCCTCCCATCTGGGCAGTGACTCCACCATGTCTGTTCACAAGATACAAATGAATTACAGTGTAGGCCAGTGGCTTAGAAATGTCAACATACAGCAGGTCACTAGGGAACTTGTTTCAAAGGTAGCTTCCTGGGCTCCTAATCCCACCCCAGCCGAGATCTGATGGAGTAGATGTGCATGGGCACCAGGGTCTGACCGGAAATGAGCATCCCAGGGGTTCCATGAACCGTGCTATAGGAAACAGGGTCTGAAATGACTTTGGAGTAAGACATACCCGGTCCTCATGGCTGTGTGAGCTCATGCAAGTTCCCTAACTCTCTGAGCCTCTGTGCTCTCCTCTATAAAAGGAAAGAGTTGGCTGTCAAGATGAAATAAACTGATTCATGTCAAGGACTTAGTGCAGGGTCTGGCCTAGCTAGTTATTAGTCATAATGATAAAAATAAAAATGATTGTCCTTGATAGAGTGTTTTCAGGGTTTTATAAGCCTTTTCCTCAGAGAGATAAAATTTAGTTATTGGTGCAATTTCATTATTATTATTGTTATTGTTATTTGTAGTAAGGCACAGGCCCAACCCTGGGGGAGATTACATCAGGGGAACCTGAGAGTAAATCACTCTACAAAGGCGACAAATCATTCTTGAGGTTTCAGTGTTAGATGCAGGCCCACAGCAAATAGAAGAGAGGAAGCTGAAGATAATAAAATATAGTTTCAACTTTCTTGACTTTCTTTCTCCACCTAAGTGCTGGTTCTTTTGCTAATTTGGTGCCCAAAGCCCTTCCACAAAAGAATGGGGAAGAGCAATGGAATTCTTTATAAAAAAAAAAAATGTAATCATAGTTTTAGTGCAAGATTGAGCAGGAAAAAAAGGAAATCAAAGTGCTCAGCCAAAGTGAGTGTGGTTTTCTAGGTTTTTGTGTGAGTGTGTCATTTCATTTTGTTTTATGATTTTATGTGGGGCATGAACCCTACCACCTGCTGGGTTTGTGAGCAGTCCTTCCTACTAATTTTCACCTCATAACATTTTCATGCAACAGAGAAAGCGAAGAGATCTGACATTAGTAAAGTGCCCTGTGCTACTGGGGGAGGTGACAAAAAGTGTCACCATGTGAAGGCATGAAGGTGGCTGTGTGCTTTCTAAAAGGCCTCTCTGGTGGCACTCCGTGATGGCCCACATTGGTGCATAACCTCATAATAGCCTTTAGAGCACACCCAGGTGAGTGGCCCGGAACAAGCCCTTCCTGGTAGCCAGTTTCCCCAGGCATCAGTAGAGGAACCAGACATGTATCCATTCACTCGTTTGTGTCTACATTTTTGTACTGAGGCATAACTACATGTGGTGAGCTATTGTTCAGTGTGTAGCTTAGATACATAAACATCAAAGCACCACTGCCCAGAACATGATCATTGTAAAAAGGTATCCCTACCTTTCTTCCAGTGAAGGTAACCTCTATTTTCCTTCATGTATTATTAGATGAAGAGGACCTATTCCAGAGTTAGCATCAGAGTCTGGTGAAGCAGAAGCCTCTTTGGAGGGAGGGTCTGAATCAGAGAGAGTGGGGGAGTCAGGCCATGCTGAAGCCCTCTGAGTTGCCCACCCACAAGGACTCCCATCAGCAGGAAGCAGCATTAACTCCCTAGAGCACATTCTGGCTCTTTGCATCAACAGGAGAGTTATAGGGCTGGAGAAGAGAATAAGAAAGCTACACTTTCTCCAGACCAGATGGAAGACAGCTGAAATGTTTTCATGTGCTGGGTTACAATCACCTTCCAGTCCAGTGTCCTGGCTCTTAGGTCCAAATCACCTTAGATATGAGAGCTGTAAATACCTTTCCAGCCTTGGGCTTACTCTCACAGTTGGCTACTCTTCCAGGAGAGCCATCACCGCATTTAACCCTTGGTGGCAACTTTCTCCTCCCTCTAGTCCCTGGGTTGCACTGTCTCCCCAATATAAGTTGAGCCAAGTGCTGCAAGCACCTGCTGGGTGGGAGTGTTTGTTTGGCTCCTACCTACAGGGCCTTCTGCACTTATCTTACTTAACATTTCCTAAGGCCCTTCAGGGAGGGATTATTATCTGCATTTGACAGATGAGGAAATTTAGGCTCAGAGAGATAAAGCAAATTGCTGGAGGTCACAGAGCTAATAAGTTGGTGAGATCAGAGATCATGGCAAGTCCTGTAATCTGAGTGTCCACATTCTTTCTGTCTTCCCACAGTGCCTCTTGGAACAGTCACAGTAGTAACTCAGCAAAGTGCCTGTCCAGGGGCAGCTAGTCTATTGCATTCAGTAAGCACTTGGCTACCGAATAATGAAAACTGAAAATTCTACCTCCAGGCTGTTCTACTCTTGATGTGGGAAAATTCATTAGAAAACAGTGGATTTTTCAGGGTCAGAGTGGCAGCTTTGTCCCAGAGTTTGTCAAGTCACCCCAGAGTCCTATTCTTGGTTAAATGTCAGTGGGTTGTGGGACTTCTTTGGGCCTCCATTATTAAGCCAGTGACCCCTGGTGCTTTCTCCAGGGAAAGCCAAGTACTTTCTATTCTTGCTCTTTTCTCAGAATCAGTGTATGGGAGAGCGCCTGGTAATAAATGTGGGTTTTCTCTCAATATTCCTATGTCTTGGGCAATGAGGTACAGGAGAGTTGCCTCCTCTTACAAGATGAGGGGAGCATTATCCCAAGTAGAACATGTTTCTTCTCAAAAGCACGATTACGTAGGCTTCATTGTATTATGCAGGGAAGGTCTAGGCAGTTGGCCCAATGCCCAGGTTAGAGTAGTTCACTCACTAAATATTTGTTGAATTAAATTAAAGTAGAATAATTGAATGAACACTGGATTAAGAGGGATATTTCTCTCTGGTAAACAACATGTTCATGTTTTCACTGTTCCCTTAGGTATCAGGGAACTAAGAACTGAAATAAAAAATAGCCAGCTCTTAGGTGGACCTGATACTGGGTTGGGGTGGGGGGGTGATGGGAGTTGAGGGCAGATAAAACACCAAGTTCAAGTTCTGCACATTAGCTTTGCGATGTTAGGCAAATTCCCTTAATCCCTCTGGGGCTCAGACAACTCTGCAATGTTCCGTTGTTGGTGTATGTGTGTGTGTGTGTGTGTGTGTGTGTGTGTTTTAAGTGGAAACACATGTATTAATTTCCTAGAGCTCTGGTAACAAATTATTAATACCACAAATCGAATGGCTAAAACAACAGAAATTCACTCTCTCACAGTTCTGAAGGCTGGAAATCCAAAATGCTGTTTGTCGAGGAGCTGGTCCCGGGGCGGGGGAGGGGGGGGCAGGAGGGTCTGAGGGAGAATCTGCTTCATACCGCCCCCCCCAGGTTCTGGTGGGTTGGAGCAGTCCTGGGTGTGCTTTAGCTTGTAACTGCATCTCTCCAGTCTCTGCCTTCTCCTTCCCATGTCTCTCTGTCTGTCCAAATCTCTTCTTATATGGACCCCAGTCATACTGGATTCATGGCTGCCCCGATCCAGTAAGACCTCATGTTAACTAATTATATCCACAAAGACTGTTTTCAAGTAAGATCACGTTCTGATGTTCTGCATACACATAAATTTTGGAGGAATGCCATCCAACCCAGGATGACTTGTTATGATGATAGAGCCCTTCTTGTTTCGGTTGTTGTAGAACTGATGCTTCTGTATGTAGGGGCAAAAAAAAAGCAACTTTGATGACATTATTCTAAAGTGAAATGAGCCAGTCACAAAAAACCAAAAATACTGTATGATTTCAATTATATGAGGTATCTTAGATAGTCAAATCTGTGGAGACAGAAAGTAGAAGGGTGGTTAGAAGTAGAATAGTGGTTGTCAGGGGCTAGAGGAGGGATTAATGGGTACAACAAGTTTCTATTTTGCAAGAAGAAAAGAGTCCTGCAGATATTGAATGTATGTACCTAACACTCCTGACCCGTATGCCTAAAAATGGCTGAGAGGGCAATGGTTATGTTATGTATATTTTGCCACAGTTACAATTTTTTTAAATTTTTAATCAATCACGGGCTTAGAAACCAACCAACCGTCTTTGGTAACACTGTTTTCTTTTGTTAAGGAAACTGCATTCTGAGTTCCAAAGAACTTGGGCAATGAGGCTCATTTGTAAATGGTGCCTGCCTGTGCTCGATGGTCTCATTCTGTTCTCTGTCTTGTTCTTCTCCAATGCCTTTAGCTATAACCTGGGCAGTGGTGTGGCATCCATCATGGTGAACGGCTCCTTCAACGATGGTCGGTGGCACAGAGTTAAGGCTGTTAGGTGAGTCCCAACTACAATTGTGAGCCAGAGCCAGCACGAAGGAGTGATGGGATGTGGTGTCTGGTTTTCTTTTCTTTTTCTTTCTTTCTTTATTTTTAAGAGACAGAGTCTCACTTTATCACCCTCGGTAGAGTGCTATGGCGTCACAGCTCACAGCCATCTCCAACTCCTGGGCTTAGGCAATCCTTTTGCCTCAGCCTTCCTAGTAGCTGGGACTACAGGCACTTGCTACAACACTCAGCTATTTTTTGTTGTTGCAGTTTGACCAGAGTCGGGTTCGAACCTGCCACCCTGGGTGTATGGGGCCGGCGCCCTACTCACTGAGCCACAGCGCCACCCAGTGCTCACTTTTCTTATAGTCCTATTGTCCTGCTCCTCGGCCTGTCTGGCATCCTCATGCTCCTGACCCAGGACATTCAGGGCATTTCACTATCAACACCCACCGTACTCTCCACTAAGACAGATTAAGTCCCCAAGTCACAGTAACCCTCTGAAGGAAAAAAAAAAAAAATCTGGTGACTAAACTGGAAGAGGGCCTTGATATCTAGTGAGATGAAATTTCAGGGTATGTGGACTTTGAAGAATGCTTCCAATCTTATTATACAGGCAATTGCCACTTAAAAAAAATGAACTGAAGAAGTGTATTTGGTTTGCAGAGTCCCAATTATCTATCTCCCCATCACCTGAATCAATACACTGACTTCTGATTAACTTTGGGTGAATAGTTCCATTGCTCCTCTTTTTAGATTTACTACATCTGTCCATATTACTAGCAATATACTTTGAGAGACCAAATCATAGGCCCAAACTTAGAGATGTCAATACTATGTTAGATGATGGTCCCAGGAGAAGATAAGTTAAATAGCAACAGCTCTGCTCGAGTTTCCCCTAAGAATTTACCATAATCATTTCTAGGGAAGTCAGTGGGTGGAGTCAGGAGAGAGGCCTGGGAAGCATGGGGCTCACCATGATCAGTTTCCTGCCCAGCTCACTGTAGGCTGTCAAGGGAAGCACTTCTCTGGGCACCCTTCTCCTGTCCACCGTGCCTGCCTTTGAAGGCCTTTGAGGACACAGAGGCAGATCTGTGCCTGTCAGAGGCCCAGATGGACTAGACCCCCCTTTAAGCAGATAATGATTTTGACAAAGCCCAACTCTTTTTGAAAAAGATATGTTCTTCCATAATGAATATTTACATGTTTGAATTTTAAATATGTTCTATAATATAAGTCAAAATGCACAGAGTTCAGCCTAGCTCTAGTCCAGGAACTGGATAGGTGGGAGTATTCAGCAGATACTGTGAGTTATGAGAAGACAGAAGGGATGCTGGAAGGGATAGTACAACGGATCTCAGTGGGAACTTGCTCAAGGCATGGAGTTAACCATGACAAGAAGGATTGGGTGGATATTTATCCTGTGAAGCAGGCTCTGAGACAGGGATCAGTGAAGAGGACTCGCCGGAGCAGAGCCTTGCTTTGTGCTCTGTCTTGCTCTGGGTAACCCTGGCCTTGCAGGCCTTGATCCCAGATGTCTCCAGGTACCAGGTCCTTCACGTACTTTATCTCAGTTAATATTCACAGAACTGAGGTTTCTTTTTCTTTCTTTCTTTTTTTTTTTTTTTAAGAGACAGAGTCTCACTTTATTGCCCTTGGTAGAGTGCTGTGGCATCATAGCTCACAGCAACCTCCAACTCCTATGCTTAGGCGATTCTCTTGCTTCAGCCTCCCAAGTAGCTGGGACTACAGGAGCCCACCACAACGCCCGGCTATTTTTTGTTGCAGTTTGGCCAAGGCTGGGTTTGAACCCACCACCCTTGGTATATGGGTGGCGCCCTACCCACTGAGCCATAGGTGCCACCCTAATTATCTTCATTTTATGGATAAAAATAATGGTACGCCTATGATTATGGTCTGTGCTCCCCATGTCTCACCTCCATGATAGTCTTAGAACAGTGGTTCTCAACCTTCCTAAAGCCTCGATATATTTTCATTGTTACAAAGGGGTCGCGACCCATAGGTTAAGAACCGCTGTCTTAGAAGATAGGCATAATTATTCCCATTTCAGATGAGCACGCTGAAGCGCCACGAATTCACTCATTTACTACTATGAGCCTTATACTATTCTAGACATAGGAAATACATCATTAAATAAAACTGAGATCCTCACCTGATGGTTTTGTATTCTAACTGGGCAATAGACAATAAGCAATAAATATGATAAAGTACTTCATCTATTATGTTACAAGGTAATACCACATATTTTTTAAGTCTATGGTGCCATTGGTTGCAAGGCATATTTTCACTTTAGAAATATAAAAAATGAAAAATTCTTAGAATTTATGAAGTGTAGTAAGTTAAAAAAAAATGGAATGTTTGAGAGTAATTTTCAAAAAAAGAAAAAGCAGGGTGAGGCAAAACTGTTGGGGGCATTACCTGTCACTCTGGTGTGAAATCCTAAGAAATCACTTCCAAAATGAGGAGCTGGAGTCTATCGTCTCGAGCTGGGGATAGAACAGGAGAAAGTTCACTGGAGCTCAGACACCCCCCTCCCCCATGCTATAAAAGCAAATGTATTTACCTGAAGAGGGTTTGTGGGGCTGGATTGGTTTGCAAACCAGCTTAGAAAACTGCACAGCCCTTGCCCCAGATGAATATTTCCCCTCTCAGAATCACTTTGGGGCTCTGCGGTCCCTTAGAGATTTCTAAGCCATCCTTCTTCCTCTATTACAATAAACTTCTACATACAAAACTGTTTCATTGGCTTCTCCATGTGGTTAGAAAAATATCTGAGGCTCTCACAGCTCCCCACACACCCTGCCTGAAAGTGCCTCCCTGGCTCCCTCTCACACTCAGAGTAAATCCTAACCTCCTTACAAGTTCTCACTGTCCACCCCTGAGCTTCTGTAACCCTCCTTGGTTGCTCATCTACCCTTACGAGCCCTGTAGACGCAGCTGTGGCAAGGACTTGCTGGGCATTTCTAAGCTTCCTCCCTTTGCCATTGCTGCTGCCTCTGCTTCAGCTTCCCTTCTCCTTCGCCCACCTTACTCGCCCTTCAAAAACCATCCCAGGAAGAATTTCTCCTGAGAAGCTGTCCCTGCCCCTCTCTGCAGTAACCACCCCTCCCTGGTCCAGCTCAAGTGCTCTTTCTGGGTGACCCTCCAGCAGCTGGGCCTTCTCCCATGGAATGGTAGCTGTGTTGTTATTCCCAGCTTGGTGTTTTGACTTCCTTAGTATACCGTAAACTCCAGGACCAGGAACCTGGGGGGACTGTTTTTGGTTTGGCTTTTAGTTTTTGCAGTCCCATCATTTAGCACAATATCCAGCACACAGTGGGTGCTTTAATACATTTTTATTGAGATGGATGCATACTTAAATGTGCTTCAAAAATGGTGGAGCTTTTTCTTGTGGGGGGGTGTTGTTTTCAGGGATGGCCAATCAGGAAAGATAACTGTGGATGACTACGGGGCGAGAACTGGCAAGTCACCAGGCATGATGAGGCAGCTGAACCTCAGTGGAGCTCTGTATGTGGGTAAGTGACCTCGACCAGATCTGAGTCAGGCCAGTGCCTACCTTGGTAGTCCTCTGTGTGCACTTCACTGGGCCAAATACCTGGAAATTGGAACGCTCTCCAGATATCCCATCGTCCCATTTTCTGAACTTCTGACTCATAGCTGAGGGGACAGGAAAGGACTCATTCAGCTCTTTTGTGCGATGGGCCAATCCACCAGGAAAACCCTGCTTTGTTTGTTTATAGAACAGGAACCTGCTAAATATAGCTCCATGAATACTCTCTGAGGAAGGAGCATCTGCCTTTCTGGACCCTCTCAGAATGGAATGAATAGTATTTCTGTAAATGGCTTATAATCTATTAACACGGACACGTGAAAGTGAAAAGCTGGCTCTCTTCATATAGTATTTTCTAGAAGTGAATTTAATTGAAAGCAATTAAGAATTTAATTGAAGCCAACATCAGTGTATGGCTTCTGGTTTGAGACGACATCAACTCTAATGACACACTGCATTTTGTTGACATGCTATAACCTTTCAAAATTTACTAGATAGCATTTGGTCTCAAGGTGGTCAGCTGGGTCAGAAATCACACGTGAGGTATATATTTATAGGCTTCAGTTGTGTACCACATTGGTCCAAGTCAGCTTGTTCCTTCAAGGATTTTACCTACAATGATAAAATAGATAGAGGTGCTGAACAGTTCAGGGGACCACAGTCCCTAGTTAGCCTGTCCATCAGAGACCCTTTGCTCAGTAGACACTCAGGTGCTCCACAGAGGAGCCCAGCTCCCCGTGCTCACACCCTGTCTTGCTTCCCGGCAGGTGGAATGAAGGAAATCGCCCTGCACACCAACAGGCAGTACATGCGAGGCCTCGTGGGCTGCATCTCTCACTTCACCCTGTCCACCGATTACCACATTGCCCTCGTGGAAGATGCTGTGGATGGGAAAAACATCAACACTTGTGGAGCCAAGTAGCACCAGCTGGCCTTGCCCAAGGGACAGAGCTTTCTATCCTGAGAACCCCGGGGGCCCCTGATGCCATACACAGAGGCATTGGAGGTTCAGGAAGAAAATGCACCCTGCTGAGAAGCTGAGAACCTGGGTGGCCTTTCCTGCTGACACTCCATGGGCCTAACCCAGCAGAACACTCTGTGTAGGAAGCATCAGACTTTGTCCATTGAATGAGTAGTGGCTGCCAGAGGTCACACATCAATGTGAATTCCAGAGCCTGTCTACTCTAGCTGGAGGATCTCAATGATTGTGTTGTGATTCATAGTGCTTTAAAAAAAAGGGGGGGGGTAGAGAAAGAAACCCACAGGGCAGTATTAAAATACTCCTCTCCTTCTCTGACTCATGACACTTTTACTGACAGCAGAATGACTGTGTGATCATGAACTTCAAATTTCCCACCTTGGCCCAGGGACTGTTCGGATTAACCCCTCCCACTCCTCACTGGCTGGCTCCATGTGCTCTGAATATTCCATAAAAATAAAGACGGAGGGAGACTAAACATAGACTCATAATCATAATGTGACCCCCTCCCCAATGGTTACCTTGAATGTGAAATCTTACTTTTTATATTGCAAATTTAAGAAAATGACCCCCACAATTTTATACCTGTACTTTTGTATGTCTATATTTTTATAGCTGCACTGTACTTCTGGAAGTTCAGGTAGACGACCCTGAATTCTTGCACACTTTGGAAAATTTTTTTAAAAGGAGACTTGTTTGGGCCCTCTGTGGTATGAGTGGAGTGGGATTAGTAACTAGAGTGGACAACTTGAGGAGCAGACCATTCTCTTTCAGTAAATGTTGATGGTTCAAGGGGTTGAATATGAAGCCTTTCAAAATAAGCAGATTAAAAGGAACATGTGTGACGGAGGTAGGTCACTGTGATTCTTGTTTTTAGAGGGGGGCAATATTTGCAGTAAACATGAATAAAGGGATGAAGAAGACTAGAACTCATTCATTCATTCCTTCATTCATGAAGTGTTACTGATTCCGCAGAGGCCATGTCCATACTAGCACACACTAATACACTCAATGTTTCTTAGGCTGTGCAGGGGGTGGAGGGACATGTCCTCAGCATGTCTGAGCTGGGCAAGAACCAGAGAAATAGGACTCCTTCCTTCTGTACCATCAGATGTGCCCTTTGCTATTCACCCCTGTGACCCCGAGGACAGCTGTCTCACTGGGAGATCCCTAAGACAGGACTTGATAAGGGAAAGGTGAGATGAATGCTCTGCCCCCCCAAAGAGGAGAAAATATGATCGACCTCACACAAGAGCCTGTAATTAGTCCCCATCATGACTCAGCTCTAGTTTGTACAGTATTCTTTCAGCAAAGACTTGACGCTTGTGCAAAGCACAGTTGTAAGTAAGCACGTTGAGCATTGTAAAAGGTGAATGGAGAGGCTGACCTTGTGCCCCCATCTCCTAATTTATATCTTTGGGAACCTTTAATGACCAGGATCTTTCCTACCAGAGGAATCATGGTAACAATGGCATCAATAATCAGCCACCTCCTCTCACACACCTCACCTTGTAAGTGCAACAAAGAAAGGCCACATGGTAGGAAGTGAGTCCTACCACTTCCCAGACTCATTTCAACACCTGTTCCTGTGATGCTCCCAGCCAGAGCATCCCAAGAAGTAAAGGAGTTGTCTTTACAGCACATCTTGAATGGATCGCTTCCAGCCAAAACAATCATTGTGATTTTAGCAAAATATTCAGCTGAGTCAAAGCCAGAAGAGCTTCAGCTTGCAGATGAATTGTTGTCCCATGGAAGTGTTATCCAGAGAAAAATGCAGTGGCCCATGGATGAGGGCTTGGGAGACTGTGTAGAAAAGAAGAGCATTCAGAACTCCCTGCTCCTGGGTGGGAGGTCTGGGGGTGACATGGTTGATAGAAGGGACATGGCAGGGGTTCAGGGCAGTAGGGACCCTGCAGGTGAAAGGTAGCAGAAGAGGGACCCAAGAAGATCTGATGACCTGGTGGGAGGGCAGGGTAGGAAACAGTCTCTCCTGGGTGGGCTCATGGGTGTTCCTGCTTTCTCTATTGTCTATTGTCTCAATACTGTTGTATAACAATCAATCACAAAACCTCAGCATCCTGCAGCAGTAAGTGTTTATTGTTCAAGTGCCTTGAGTGGTCAGTTTGGCACCTCTGCTGATCTTGCCTGGGTGGTTCTTCTGGTCTGGGTTGGACTTGCTTAAATGTATAGGGGTTGCTAATTTAAGACAGTTTGGCTGGGATGGTGAAGGAGCTGGAATCTGCCTTGTACGTCTCTCATCTTCCTCCTGGGTCCAGTGGGCTGGCCTGAGCATTGACTGCATAGGATGGAACTGCCTGTGGCCCTCTAGCCACATCCTAATAGTCTGTAGATTCAAAGATGAAAAAGTGGGCTGAATGTCCGTATCTTAGTGGTTAGGGCACCAGCCACATGCACCACTATGACAATAACAACAAAATAGGCGGGCCTTGTGGCAGGCACCTGTAGTCCCAGCTACTGGGAGGCTGAGGCAAGAGAATGACTTAAACCCAAGAGTTTGAGGTTGCTGTGAGGTGTGACGCATGGCACTTTACCAAGGAGACATAGTGAGACTCTGTCTCGATACAAAGAAAAAAAGAGATGAAGAAATTGTGTCTATCCCCCTTATGAGAGAACTGTTAAGTCACCTGGCAATGGGAAAAAATTAGGGCTGTTAATGCCATTGATTCACTGCAGCAAGTCAGATATTGTTAAAAGTGATACCACAGGGACATGGTGGCAGCAGGCCTCCACCTGAGCCGTTGGGGCAGGGGACCAGGCCTGTAGTGCTCTAAGGGACTGGCCAGGCCAGGCTCCTGGGAGCAGCATTTGTCATCCCCAGCCCCGTCCTTCCACCTGTTGCCTGACACTCATTCTAGAGAGGAAGGGAGGACTGCAAGGTGGGATCCGCCTGGCTTTGGGGCAGCCACTGTGGGGAGAAGAATGTCTGTTGGAAAAGGCTGCCCTGGCTCTCAGCAGGAGAGAAGGTTTCAGGGAGAAGCTGGGGACCTCAGAGGTTAATAGAATCCCTGAAGGATGCAGAGAGACATTGGTTCCTGAAAAGCCTTTGTCCCACAATCAGGATCAGAGAAAATTCCTCAGAGCTCCCCACAGGTTCTAAGCAAGGGTGACTGGGGGTGGGGCAAGAATGTTCTTGCTTTTCCTTTTAAAACCAACTTTCACAACGCTGTAGGTTTCTTCCAGGCCCAACTGCTGGGGTTTCTCTCAGAAAGGTCTGTGGAGTCTTCTTTGTCCCCAGAAACCGGGGAGTTGGCGGCGGCCTGCATAGACACCCCCACTCTGAAGGGCTGCCCTGCCCTCCCTCCCTGTGTTTGCCTTTCATTTCCTGACCCAGTCCCGTTCAAGTCCAGGGCCTTCCAACACAAACAGGCCAGCTAGTTTCCACACTGGGACTGCCCTGGTCACACAGTAACTGGCGCTTTCCTTCCGACTTTCCTCCTCTCCTTCCCTCCACCGCCCACTCCCTCTTTCCCCCTTAGAGGGAGCTGCCTCCGCCCTGAGTGGGAGGCAAGATCTCGGAAATGTGCCCGGAGCTGGAGCTGGAGCTGGCAGGCCCAGCACTTTCCACTTGGAGGAAATGCTGCATTTTTCACCTTTAACCCAGAAAAATATGGTTCTCAGAAAGCTTGTTTTTAGCACTGTGAGTTCCCAAAGGAAGGATAGGGAGCAGCAGAGGCCCCAGCCCCTCCTAGAGCTCTGACAGCTACTGCCCCGCCCCCACTCAAGACTGTTCTTCCTGGGAGGGAATCACCCAGGGGCAGCCCACAGAGGCCCAGCCTGGAATTCCTGCTTCCAGTGGAAAGACAGCACCTTAGGAGATGGGCCTGGACAAAGCATCAACGCTTGCCATTCCCCGCCCAGCCCCAGGAAGGCTGAGTTGTGGCCCTGGAAGATGGAGGTGGGCATGCCACTCACACCCTTAGCTGAGAAGGGTGTAAGATGAGCTTATTAAAGGTGGGAAAGTTCCCCAGGACTTTCTCCCTGAAGGAGCCCAGTGGAGAAAGCTGCCAGCATGAAATCAGTATCAGAATCTAAAATCAGGCATCTGTGCAGCCTCAGCCCTCTCCCACGCAGTAATTTCTCAGCTTAGACATGTGGGTCACTCAACTGCATCAGAACTGGGTATTTACGCACTGCACATGAGACAAAGAAGGGAAATAGGAGTGCCCCAGCCTCAGCCATCATGTGGTACAAAGCGCCGGTGCTGAAGGTATTCAGGGTGGTGGGTCTCTGCGGAAGTGACGGGCTTCCTAAAAGTGACAGGCTGCTGGTAGGAAGTCCTAGGTTACAGGTGGCTATGTTTGGACCAGCAAATGACTAATCCAATTCTATAGCATGAACTGGCTTCTGAGTAATTGCATCTCAGCCTCACTCTCAAAGAATGTTCATGTATTTGATATTAGTAACAGTCCTATGATGGCCAGAGCAGGTGGGCATGGCCTGTTGGACCAGGGGAGACAGAAGCTCCTGGCCAGGGAGGCTTGGTGACTTGCTTGTGGTCCCACTCTGAGGACACAACCAGGATGCCATCCTATGAGCCTTTCGTGCCCCCTACCCTGACCTTCAGTTAGGTGCAGCTGGCTGGCCCAAGGACTCCAGTTGACTAAGTAGCATTCTGGGCCTTCCTCTGGTTAGCGGTTCTTGGCAGTAAGTCCCGTGGGTAAGGGGGATTTGGGCAGAGGCCAGGCCCCAAGTGTTTGCTTGCCAGTTCCTCATCTCAGCTCTGAGTCTGCTGCCTTCCAGAGCCCTTCTATTGCAAAGACTCTAGGTTGAGCAAATCTGACAGCAAAAACCAGAGCTACTCAGGTAGAGTGGGATTCGGGCCCCTCTGTAGGCAATTAGGTGTGAGTTGAGTTCTTTTTCCTTCCCTTCTTTGCCTGCATCTCCACAAATAACCTCCACAACTCAGGGGAGTTGCTGCAAACTATTTCTGTGGTGTATTGTGCTCCCCTGGGCCCCTGCCTCGCCCTGGCCAAGCCAGGAGCTGCAGGAGCAGGGCAGGAAGCCGGGAAAGCCCTCCCCTGCCGCTCTTCTTCCTGCTTGCTCTGCTAAGGCATCTTTGTCCTAGAAAGTGTGTGGCTCCCAGGAGCACTTGCCTTTTCCTGGAAAGATGTGAGAGGAACATTATGTCTCAGCATTTGGTGGGGGGGGGGAGGTCTCTGCTTGTCCATTTACCCATCTTCTCTCTCTGTTTGGCTCCAGATCCAAATGGCATGCAAAGGCACAGAAACGTCCCAGAACGAGGGCTGGCCTCCCCGAGGTCCTGCCCGCCCACCTCCTCCCAGCCAGGGCCCAGCCTGGGGTATGCCTCCTTGGACAGCCTGGCACTAAGGGGCTGCAGCTCTGACTTGGCTAAGGAAGGACTTGGATTAGAATGTCTCTGCGAAGAAAGGCCAGGAAGGCTCAAGGAATTTGCCTTTATACTCATGTAATAACAAAAGAAAGAGGCTTCGGGCCAGGGGATTAGCTAAGGAAAGCCCTGTTAGGAAACTGGCCGAAGGAAAGCAAAGATAGAGAAATGGTTATCAGCCAGAAAGAGCTGAGGGTGGAGAGCCAGTGGGGCCAGAAAGTCAGCTGCCTGGTGACCCTGGTCCTGGATGCAGACATTCCATGTTCTGCCCGATAGTGGGCTTCAAAATGCTACTGTGGGAGGGGGCACTGCCTGATGGAGAGGAAAATAGGAAACGTACCTGTCAGGTGTCCAGGCCACATTCACATAGCCCCAGAAATGAAAGAAGCCTGAGTGACTATCTGCTCCAGCCCTGTATGGGCCTGGGGAGGTAACATAGTTTGCCCAAGATGGGGGGCTTATTTGCTGTCACATGACTGCCTTTGGCCTAGAAGCCTGCAGCCCCTGAAAGCCTCTTCAGAGGGGATTGTTGGGATAGAGGTTGGGAGAGGGCAACAACGTGCTGGGCCCTCACAAGCATCGCTGTCTCTTTCCAGCATTTGTCCACACACATTGGCTGCACTGACATTTCCTGAGGGCTTGATATTTGCGAACTAGCCCCTTGCTGAAATGCCAGTGAGGATCCAAGGGATAGAGAAGACCCAGTTCCTCAAGTCAAGGTGTGGCCAGGGCGGCTGTGGTCTCCCCTGAGGCCCATGTGCCCCTAGTTTAAAGCCAGAGAAGACTCTCTCTTCAGGCAGGGGGCCCCCCTTACCCCATAAAAGTTCCCCTCATGAGGTCACACCCAGCCAGGGCCACCTCCTCTCCAAGTCAACTGATTAGCAATCTAATTATGGAAGTGACAGCCCATCCTAGTCACTGTTCAGAGCAAGAGTCTTGGGGCCTCTTAAACCCCCCACCCACCACTCCCCTTATCAACTGCAACTTCCACTCACCCCTACTCCCAGGTAATCCTTTTCCAGAAACAGACTCATTTTCTTAAAATGCACCATCTGTCACGTGTCACAGCAACTGAAGAATGCGTGCTGCTTCCCTAAATGGCAAGTCAGAGGCTCATAGGACGACCACGGGAGTTCTATTCTGGGAGAACAGAAAAATACCTTTACCTTCTTATTCATAGTCCCTGAAGATGTTGCTTTCCCTGGGTCTGGGGCCCTTTTGCAATGACTAAGGGACCAGGCCAGAGTAAGGTGATGGTGTGGGTGCCTGGGGTTGGGGACCTGAGTCAGGCGAGGGCCCTTTCCTCAGCATGGGCCTTGAGCAGCCCTCCTCTTGGAAGAAATGCCAGGTACCTGGCAAAACTCTGCCTGGGGCCAGATGCCCCCGCACTTACTTGTTTTATGACACAGAGAAGTCGGTTTGGGAGTTCTCCTTATCACGTGCCCATGGCTCCTAATATGGAATTCAAATGTTCCTTCGTTCCCACCAAATCAATGCCAAATACTTGCCTGACTTTCAAAGTTATCCATTATTGAATGAAAACTACGAACAAGACAGAAAAGTATCCAGAATACAGAATTGGTTTAATTGTCTGTACATTGGAATTTTATTGTCAAAGAATAGTGCCGAGGAAATAGTCTATAGATATGAAAAGATTTTCAAAATATGTAAAAAATTCAAGGTCCAAAATAGAATATAAAATATCACTGTTTTAAATCTATGCATACATACAGCCGAACCACTGTAAGTTGACCACCAAAGTGTCTGTAACACACTGGTCAACATTCAGAGGTGGTCAACAAAGGAAGTTGGCCTGCCATACTGATTCATACATGGAGAGCATGTCTGTTTAGTCTATGAAAATTAGGTCAACATAAGGAGGTGGGAAATGTAGGGAGGAGGTAGTCAACTACAGAGGTTCTACTGTATAGGAATATATGTGTATGTATGCATATATTCATATAGGAGAAATGTCTGAATGAATAAAAAGTTAAAATGTTAAAAAGAACTAATGCTGCATAAGAAAAATTGTGTGATTTTCTTCTTCCCTTTATTTTGTTTTTCTTCAGTGAGCACTTACTGTTTTGTCCACTCAGAACATTACCCACCAACTCTTGTGAAAATGGGCTTTGACTAGAACCTCTCCCCTGCCTCACATGAGTAGACCAGTGATGGGCACAGGGCATAAGCCAGGCCAGTCTGAGTCTACCTTGAGGGCTGGTGAGGAAGGTCTCTGAAAGAGCCTAGAACCATGGGCCCAGTTCCTTGGGGAGGTCTGGCACGAGGGAAGGAAGTTTAGTACATAGAGTGGAGTGAGAGTTACTTCGGTGTGGAGTAGGAGACTGCAGCAGTGTGGCCCAAGGAGCACACCCGGGCTTCCCTGTCACAAGATAACTACCCCGAGATACCAAGGCCAAGACTGTCTCCTGGAGAAGCAGATCTGCAACTGGAGGAAGAGAGCGGAAGTTAAGAATGGAGCACTGGGGCATGCAAGTTGGAAGGGACACAGAGAACCTGACCCAGAGAGAATGAAAATAAAGTTCAAAGTGGAGAGGAAATGGGGCAGAGGCAAGAGAGGGCTCTGACATCTTGTCACTTTAGAAGAGCCCATTTATCCCCATCTGCTGCTGTCAAGAGATAAGAGGATGAGGCCGAGTTTCCCCTAGAAGAACAAGATAAATGCATTTAACACACAAGCTGGGCATCTCCTATGAGCAAGGCATAATGGCCCAGATCTGGGGGGAGCTGCCTGAAGCCACCACACGGAACCTCCTGTCCTTGTCCAAAGACTCCTGTCTACCCACAGTTGCATACTATTCCATACAGGGATCATCCTCTGTAAAATAACATTATTTCTAATATCCAGGGAAACAACATTATACCACTTATTTTTATCTTTTTTTTAAGAGACAGTCTCACTATGTCCCCCTCGGTAGAGTGCCATGGCGTCACATATCTTACAGCAACCTCCAGCTCCTCGGCTTAGGCGGTTCTCTTGCCTCAGCCTCCCGAGTAGCTGGGACCACAGGCGCCTGCCACAACGCCTGGCTATTTTTTTGTTGCAGTTTGGCTGGGGCCGGGTTTGAATCCACCACCCTTGGTATATGGAGCTGGCCACTGAGCCACAGGTGCCACCCATATACCACTTATTTTTTTTTTTTTTTGAGATGGAGCCTCAAGCTATCCCCCTGGGTAGAGTGCCATGGCATCACAGCTCATAGCAACCTCCAACTCCTGGGCTCAAGTGAGTCTCCTACCTCCACCTCCCAAGTAGCTGGGACCACAGGCGCCCGCCACAACGCCCGGCCATTTTTTGGTTGCAGCCATCATTGTTGTTTGGTGGGCCCGGGCTGGGGATTCGAACCCGCCACCTTAGGTGTACATGGCTGGCGCCTTAGCTGACTGAGCCACAGGCGCCGAGCCAGGTAAGAGATTTTAATCGATACATTTCTCTCTCTATGAAAACTCTCCTGATTCCCACAAATAAAACTGATTATTTCTTTTTGATGTCTCACTGTCTGTTCCCATCACAGCACACAGACTTTATTGTATTTGTTTTATATACTCTAGACCTGCCTTCTTTTCCCTTTTGAGACAAAGTCTCCCTCTGTGACCCTGGGTAAAGTGCTGCTCTATAGCAACCTCAAACTCTTGGGCTCAGCGATACTCTTGCCTCAGCCGCCCTAGGAGCTGGGACTACAGGTGTTTGCCACAACACCTGGCTCATTTTTCTATTTTTTAGTAGAGATGGGGGTCTTGCTCTTGCTCAGACTGGTCTCCAACTCCTGAGCTCAAGCGATCCACCTGCCATGACCTCCCAGAGCACTGAGATGACAGGCAGGAACCACTGTGCCCAGCTTACACCTGTCTTTTAGATGTGAAGTTGCTGCAGAAATGAACTGTGTCGTGGGGATCTCTACATCACTGTTCACATTAATAATGCTGGAACGTAGCAGACGCTAAATATACTTGTTTCATAAATGTGGAGCAAATAAATGTGTGTGTAGTTTGTGCCATTAAGGATATTACACTAGATCTGGGAGACAATCAAACACTCAATAGTTAGAGGCACTTACTGTGGGGAGGTTTAAGTAAGGTAACAAGGAGATGCACCCTGAGGACTTAGAAAGGGCAAAAATAATATTACTCTATATCCAAGGGAAAAACGTTTTTTTAAATCAACTGAAAGAGAGTAGGACTTTATTAAAAACTAACCAATTATATTTAAGATCTTTCGAAGCAATGTGCCAGTTGGAAAGAAAGTGGGTCACTCATGGGATCCCTGAGAGAGCTACAGAGTAATCCTTCACTGTCCCCGGGAGAGTAGCTTTCAAGTGAGCACCGCCCACTGTCCAAGGTTATCCCACACACAGACACTACCCGTCCAGTTCTGTATAGCCTAAGGAAAAAAATGTATCACCAGTTTTCTTCTAATCCTTTTGAGCATTCAAATCTTTGACTAGCCCTAGTTGCCTAGATTTCGTATAAGAGTTCTGATGGCTGTAACTGAACTCAGGTAGCTAAAACGTGAGCCTGCCGACGTGGGTCTTTAGTTAGACTAGACAGTTGTAAATCATACTGAATACTAATAAACTGGCACTCTAATCGGCCTCCGTGAAGCAGATGAAGATGAGTTTGTCTCTGGTGGAGGGAGAAACATGTGGTACTCTGAAATTCCAGTCATTGCTCTTGGGAGCCAAGGGCCAGACGGAAACTTTAACACATCCTTCAGGACAAATCCTCTCTTGGTGCCTGTGGCCTTCCCTGAGCCTCCCACATCGGGCTTGCCACGAGCCATCTGCCTTTTCTTCAAACAGGTGCACAGATTATGTGCTTCACACTATGCTTTAAACCACTAGAGAGTGATCCGAGATAACATACAATTAAGTCAGGAATTGTTTGGCACAAACTAAAAGTGCTACAGAAATTCCAAGAGAGGAGGGATCACTGTGGCGGGCAGTTAGCCAAGGGGAGCTTTCTAGAGGTTCATGGTCTTAAGAGGGAACTTGCCGTCTGGGTAAGATGTGGCTGGGTGGGGAGAAGTCAAGCATTTCTAACAGGGGGATGTGGGCTACATCGCTACAACTACGGATGGGGTCAACATATCCTATCTCTTCCTTTCTTCGAAATAAAACCCGAGATGGATGCGAGAAGTAGAAATTAGCCTTCTTGTTTAAGTTCTGAATGAGCATGAAGAAGACAACATGAGTGAAATTCAACACCTATTATGTGCCTAGTCTGGGAAGGTGGATATTAACTCTCTAATGATTTGCTTTTTAAGATCAGTTTTAAAGGCTGTCATTAATGCGATGAGAACATTTACATAAACTTTTCAAGCAAACTGAGAAGATGGAAAAAGCAACATCCATCACCAACAGGAAAGCTGGTTTAAGGGTTGGAATAAAATTACTTATGATGCTGAATTTGTTCTAGTGACTAACATTACCATAGAAAAGGAGGTCTTACTGCAACCAATTCCTAGTAAAAGAAATTTTTAAGTAATTTTCCTTTCAATTACTCTCGAAGAAGCTTTATAGACAGATAAAACTATTATCTTTGTACTGGCCTGGATGCAGAGAGAAAAGACGGCTCATAGATGATTGGTAGGACTGCAAATTAGTACTAACTCTGTAGAAAACAGTGTGGAGACTCCTCTGGGAAATAAATGTGGACCAGTAATCTCCCCACTGAATATCTACTCCATGAAGAAGTCATTTTATAAAAAAGACACCTGCACTTGAATGTTTATAATAGCACAATTCTCAATGGCAAAGATGTGGAATCAACCTGAGTGTCCATCAATTCATGAGTATGAGTGGATTTAGAGAATGTGGTACACACACAGCCCATGGAGTACTATTCAGACATGAAAGGCATGAAATAATGTCTTCTATAGCAACTTGGATGATGGAACTGGAGACTGTTATCCTAAGTGAAGTATCTCAGGAATGGAAAAGCATGCCCTCTCTGATGACAGGCACACACAGGCACAAAGAAATGTGAAGGTCACTGGGATCAAAAAGGGGAGGAGGGGGGAGAGGGGAGGGGGCCAAACCCACCTGTTGGTTACAACGAACACTACTTGGGTAATGCCCCTCTAAAAGCCCCAACCTTATAAAGGGTATCCATGTAACCAAAACATTTGTACCGCCTTAATACTCTGAAATTTTAAAAGCTATTATCTTTGAAAGCACAACATTTATATTGGGGAAAAGGTACACAATCAAGTGCTTTCCTCATACTTTATAATACCTCAGTATAGGAGAGAGGAAGACAGCAGAAAAGAACTCAAAGGATTTTCTCCTAGGCCAGTCTTTTTTTTTTTTAAGTTGTACAAATTTTATTTTATTTTATTTTTTATTAAGTCACAGCTGTGGCCAGTCTTGACACATCACCCACTCACCTGCCCTGTGATTGGTATTTGGTGGTAGAAAGAGGAGCAAGAGGGAGGAAAGCAAACAGGAGGAGCATGAAGAATGAGCAGCAGCTGCTCACGGGGCGTGGCGGCCAGGAGGCCTCCAAGACCAGAAGGCAGGCCCTGCCCCAGGCCCTGCCTCAGCGGACACCGCCTCCAGCCAGCTCTGGCCTTCCATCCTCCATTCGGGCCTCGCTTCTAGATCAGCAGTTCTCAACCTGTGGGTCGTGACCCCTTTTTAACAATGAAAATACATTGCGGCATTAGGAAGATTGAGAACCACTGTCTAGATTGAGGCTAGTCAGCACACTGCATTTCCTGAAGGATCATGTTTCAAACCATTATGCACATGGACTGGGGGAGCCTTGTAAACTTGCCTTAATAAGAGTGCCCTGATCGGCTGGGTGCCTATGGCTCAATCGGCTAAGGCGCCAGCCACGTACACCTAAGGTGGGAGGTGGTGGGTTCAAAGACAACTCCGGGCAAAAAAAAAAAAAAAAAAGAAATGCAGAAATCTCAGTTTGTGAAATGCTTTTCACCATTTCAAGCATTCCACGCCAATTAGTCACGCAGCACCCCCCTTGCTACTGTTTCTGGTCGTGTAGATGA
>CAUYQV010072962.1:0-11594 GCA_963574575.1 Galagoides demidoff
GTGGGCACCTGTGGTCCCAGCTACTTGGGAGGCAGAGGCAGGAGACTCGCTTGAGCCCAGGAGTTGGAGGTTGCTGTGAATTGTGATGCCACAGCACTCTGCCCAGGGGGACAGCCTGAGGCTCTGTCTCAAAAAAAAAAAAAAAAAGTTCTTTGACATATAGTCTTTAAACCAGCCTTGTAAGTTGGCAGACCCAGGGGTCACTGTTAATGCCAGGATTATGAGCAAAAGGTGCTGAGCTCAAAGCCTGCACCTGAGACCTGCTGGCTCTGGACCCATAAATTAACCCTTGCCCCTTCAGTTCCTCACTGGTGAAGCATGGGTGACAATACTTCCACCTCAAACAATTATTGAGAAGATTAGCTGAATTAATACTTATATGTTTAGAACAGGGCATGGACTATATTAAAAACCCAATAAATATTAACTATTATTATTTTTCTTATTGTATAGAAGGCAAAAAATCAAACACAGTGTTCCAAAGAAACTTACATTTCCCAAGGATTCCCACAAAAGACGTAGGGATCTGGGTTCAAAAGACACTAGATTTGAAGCCCAAGGATATTTCTGCCTGCGGGAATCTACCTGGACTCTCTACTGACTGGCTTGGCCATGGGCACTGAATAGTTTTAATACCTGGAGTTGCATCATAGTCGCTGAAAAGTAGATACATAGAAGAAATTTCTCTGAGGCTTTCCAAAAGCATGGTGTTGCAGGCACCAAGGGCATGAAATGAAAAATACCAAGAAAGACTTTCACGATTATGTGTATAGGCATAAGTGTGTATATACACAGTGAATTTATCTGTCCCTCCATCTATTTTACAAAGCGCTAGCAAGTCTGAAATCTGTAGGAAGGAGTTCATGCTGCAATCTTGAGTCAAAATCTTTTCTTTCTGGGAAACCCCAGGTTTAGTCTTAAGATTTTCAACTGATTGGATGAGCCCCACCCACATTATTCAAAGATAATATCTTTTAACTTAAAGTCAATTGATTATAGACGTTGACCACATCTATAAAATACCTTCACAGCAACACTTCTGTCAGTGTTTTGTTAAATAACTGGGGACCATATAGCCCAGCCACAATGGCACGTGAGCCATCACAAATGTCAGCTCAGATCTTCCTTCCTTGAGCACACCTTCACTGACCCCCCAACCAGAATAAGGTCTCCTATTGCTCTTCACTGGCAGCTTATCCCTCTCCTTCCTGTTATGTAGTGTAACAATCATAATAGTTTGCATGATTATTTGCTTAAAATGCAAGCACTGTGATGGCCAGGACTGTTTCTGCCTTCGGGATTCACAGAACTTCATACAGTGTCTCGCTCTCAGTGCTGAATTGCATTTAGTTGAAAGTTTACTTTTTAGGAGAATTGTTCTCCAGGAGAGGCAGTGACAATGTAGAAATGGATGCAGGGGGCTCTATCTTTCTGTGTTTTTATCTTGCTTATCGCTTTCTAAAATATCTGTAGAATTGATTGGATACAATTTTGTTTCCTTCTCAGGAAAAAAAAATTAAGACGGTTGTTTTCTCCCTGCATGCACAGAAAGCTTGGCCCTTCCAGAGTTATCAGAGCATGATAAGAGGGGTGGTGTTGAAGTCTGCAGACAAATGTTCTTCTTCTTTTTCTCTCTGCACTTGGATGACTCCTCTTCATGTATTTATTGCCTGATTAGTTTCTTTTTTCCTTGAATGTTTTTAGATCCTCCATTCAGTGTAAGCCCCTTTGTTACCAATGTCACCTGGGCCTAAGTCAGGGATTAGTGCAAGTTGAATGACATGTATCCTGGCCTCCAGGGGGAAACGGCTGGACTGTGCTATGTTCTCAGTGTTTAGAATGATGTATTATTCTTTAGAATTTTTGTCACCAGGTGAAAGGGAGAAAACAGGAGTGGAGGAGGTAGCGAGTTACCATAATAACTTGAAATATGGGTAAAGTTGTACGTATCGAAGACCTAGGCACACTTACAGACTTACCAGTGGATTATGGAAATGGTGGCAGGGAGACCGTACTTGGAAAACATCTGTAATAAATGATTAGGATACAAGATGGGACTTCACACTTGAGTATCACCTGATGCCAAAACATCTGAAGAGGAGATAAACTGCTATCTATAAAAGGCAAAATGATTTGGGGTTTCTTGACAATCTAGATGTCAGGAATTGAAGTGAAGATGGCAGTATAGTGGGAGGCTGGCGTGTGGGTATGGATTTCCCCCATGCCCCAACACACACACACCCTTCAAGGCACTCGCAGTGTCCACCCCATTCACTATTACCTGGAGTGAGGACTAGTTGTGCTTCTTATAAAAACCAAACAAGAGTCTGAGCCTCAAGTCAGAGTCACCACAGTGGCAAAGCCCTCAACGGTACAGGAGCTCTGAGACTCAGGTGGGGCTGAGCAGATAAGGCAGTTCAGAATTCTCAGACATTTGGGGAAAGGTTTCTGAATCCATAGGGGTTACAATGAGCAGTGTTCCAACCGACTTATCTGAATCTCAGAGATGTGAACAAGCCTGACTTGGGCCCAGGTGACTTAACAACAATCTAACAAACAGGATCTTGTAAGTATCTCATTTAATCATCATAACCACTCTCTGCAATATGTTGTCATCACCTTATTACCGATGTCTCTGGACATCGTGGAGCTCAAACACACAGCTAGTTAGAGACAAAGCAGGGCGAGAACCCTGGCTACCAGACTGCCAAGCCCGTTATAAAGATAACTTATGTACCACGTGCTGTTCTAGGCCCTTTTCATGCATTATCTCATTTGCTCTCTGTTTCCCAGAAGAGGAAACTGAAGGATAGTGATATTGAGTGGCTTGCCCAGGGTCATGTGGCTAGTACGTAATAGAGCCGGCATTGAAGTGCACGGAGTCTGTGCTAGCATGCATCAGCTTACCCCATGGGGTGTGCCACCTCTGCCTGCCTCCCAGGCTACTGCCACCAACTATCCATTCTGTTGCTTGTTCCTTTCCAGTGTGAAATAATATCCCTGTTTTCCCTCTGACTTAGCTGTTATCTCTTGGCAGCCAGTTATCAGTCTCTATCTCCCTGCTGCTGGCTGCTCCATATATTATTCCGCTTTCCTATCTCACATCTTGTTGCATTCAGTGACGATATGCATCTGGTTTATGAGTGGCCAGACTGATGGCTTGTGCTTTGTATTTCCAAAATATTTGCATTAGGGATTCCAACACTCCAACCAGAAAAAAAATAAATTAACAACTAAAAACACCTTGGGTGTCAGGTCAATAGCTTCTGAAAGATACTAGACGGTGCTGTTTGAAGCTTTTATTAGAAACTCATTCAACCATTTCACCCACTGATTTATTCGTTCAGCAAACTTTTATTGAGCTTCTGCTATAACGGGAGCAGGTGCATGAGATGCAGGGATGATAAGGATGACAAAGCTTTGTCCTTAAAGAGTTTACACTCTCCCAGAGAAGGCAAAAATATGTCTCAAATAGAGAATTTTATAAGAGGGCTTCCTAAGGAAACAATGCAGGTTGAAGTGATGAGGTGCCTGTCACCAGAAGTATGTAAGGAGTCTGGAAAACTCCTTCTAAAGGATAGTATAGGTGGAATGCAAGTATCAGATGTCTGTTTGGACCATCTTAACTTATAAGTTCTCTATAGGTGGTGAGAGATTCTATAAGAACAAAGAAGCATGGGTCATATGCTTTAATAACAAGGTATGTCAGATGTCTTAAAACATAGATCATGGAAGAATTAATTCCAATCAGTGAAAGCAGAGAAGGTTTGCAGGATGTGGGGAGGGAGGAGATGAACAAAGTGTTTATTAATTTGGATGCAACTTACCCATAGCTTTCCAGCCCTCTGGTTTCCCAAGCTATTTAACCTTTTTGAGCATCAGTCTCTTATCTCCAAGACAGGGTTAATCATTCCTGCTCTGCCCAATCCTCCTGGCTGCTGTGAGGATCCTATGAGATGTTTAAAGTAGTTTGTAAACCAAAAAAGTGTATGCAAATATAATGTTAAAGTAGAAACTTCGTGCAAAGAGACCAAACATTAACGATGAAATTTCAGACATGAATAGCTGGGATGCCTATAGCATGTTTTAGTTCAGAACTTTCCCCAGAATCTCAAACCACACCACATAATACTGGTAACAGAATATCCATCTGGAATTAACTGCAATTCTGGTCTAGGGCTGCTGTGTTCTCAATGGCCTTGGGCAAGATCATTCAGTTCCATGCTTCAGTTTATTCTATCAGCATAAATGGATGGTAATTGTCAGTCTTTACAAAACCTATTTGTTATCCTGCCATATAAGAATAAATATTTCTGCATCCACTGAGAGTTAAGTAGCAAGGGCTGCTTTGCTTTGAATTTCTATATTACCCGAGGCAGACTCAGTGAAAAGAACAGGTGTAAAAACTAAATGTATTTTGATATATACAAAGATGCGCTAAGAATAAGGTAGACACAGAGATCTCAAGTGCCAGGGGCACCCACATGACATTTCTAAGTTTAGTTCAGACAATGTTCATTGAGCACTTAGTATGCACCAGACCCTATGGTTGGCAATGCCGGGGGACGCAGAATTGAATAGGACATATTCTCTGCCCTCAAGGAGTCCACGTATTTATAAACACTCTTTGAAAGTGATAAAGAGAATGGACTAGATTAAATGGATTATAAATCCAGATAAAAACCTCAGCCTTAGAGCTGATTCTGATTTACTGGTTGACCTCTGTTAAGACATCTTACTGCTCTGTGTCCACCCATAAAACATTATCTTAAAACTTGTTAGAAATGTTTGTTCTGTACTATCCACCCATTAGAAAGTCTCAAAAAAAAAAAACTTATAAAACAACCAACCTTCAACATTCAAATGAGTAATTTATGCAGTAATTTATACAGCAACTTAATTCTGTGTCTTGTATAGTAAAAAGCAAATGCTTTAACAAATTGTATTATTTTATCCCAAATCAACTAATTTCTTCCCCCCCCCCACCAACTAATTTCTTCTTCTTGACCTGGTTTGGACTTGCAGTAACTAATAATTGTCTTACTGGAACTCCATGATGACATGTATGATGACTTTCTGGTGGGATTTTTATTTTATTTACAGTAAATAAACAATATGCTGTTGTCACCAGAGGGTTCAAGTATGACCCATACAATATGCCTGACAGTTGTTTCATTCTCTCTCTCTCCTCCTCCCTGCCCCTCACCTTCAACTCTCCCTCCCTCTCTCTCTCTCTCACACACACACACACACACACACACACACACACACACACACACAGGAGCGAGCACACATACTCACAGAGAGAAAGAGATAGAGAGAAGTTCTGACAAAACTGAAAGGCAAGGCTTAGGGAAGATTGCAATGAACTGGTGATTGACTCTTGAGTTGGTTGAGACAGGGATGCAATGGCTTGGAGCAGTGGTGTGTGAGCTGTCAACAGAAACCCATTTGTCGACTTCCTGTTCATTGTCTAGCATTCATTATCCATGATCTCCCTTCCTGCATCTTAACAGAATCCACCATATAACTAAGCACCAGCCCTAGTTGTTATGTCCTGATTGGCATGAGTAAATCAAGGCTATACTATTTCCCAAGCCCATGGGTAAATAACCAATAGACATGTGACCCAGTATTGGTCATTGGCACGTGAAAGGGATGCTATGCTCTGGGATTTCTAGACAAGGATATCTTACTCTAAGAAGGCATCAGCAAACGTTGGTACCTTTATGTCTCTGGACATTGAGTATCTGAAAGTGATACCTGGAGCATCTCTCGCATCTCATGAACATTCTAGGAAGGAGCTGACGTATAGAGCCAAGGGCATCACAGAGAATTAAGCCAGGAGCATTGAATCTACAACCCATTGTACCACTGGACTTCTCAGTGAGTGAAAGGAGATGTTTTCTTTGGGCTAAAGCCATCTTTATTTGTGTTCTCCATTACTTCACAACCCAAACCTACCTAACCAATATACTTCTCATATACCCCTCATGAGTTTACTCTTCACTGTCATTTTGAACATTGACTGCCAGTAGTAACCCAGACAGAAACATCTCTCTGGCTTCACAGTAGAACCTACATAGGGCCCACTTGACATGTACTGTGTCCTGTTGGTGGTAGTGTTTACAAGAATCTATGCATGTGTGTACTCATAGAACTCTACACTAAAAAAAAAAAAAAAGAAAGAAAGAAAGAAATTACTGCTGCATTTAAAAACAAAAAGATTCCACAGGGGCGGACCATGGATTCAAGCCTCACACATTCATTTGATCCAAAGCCATGCCGCTTCTGAGTGCTTGTCAAATCCAATATAAATTTGTAGCTCAATACTCACAGTCAGAGGCTGAAGTTGAAATCCTAGTTCTGCTGCTTGATAGCAATGTGACCTCATATATTTTCCTTCAACCATCTGAGTTTATTTTTTCAAATGCCAAACACAGATGATGGTAATCTCTGCCCATTCTATCTTTTTGAGGGGAGAAGAGTTCAAGTAAGAAAATGAATTAAGAAGCATTTTTTTAAAATGTAGAATATGCACAAATATTTGCCATTGTTATTTTCCCTTTCCAATGCCACATATGCTGAAATCCTGAAACTCCTCTGAGTTAAGCCAAAGACAGCTGTCACCCACCTTCAACCTATACCCTGAGGGGGACCAAATCAGTCAAGGCACCTTTTCCATCAGGACCCCCTCATTTACAGTTCTAGCATCTCACTTAACTCCCTGTTTCACGAGTCTTTGTATATCAGTCCAAGAATTGAAACTTCTTTATTTTATTTTATTTTTTTAGAGACAGAGTTTTACTTTGTCACCCTCGGTAGAGTGCTGTGGTGTCACAGCTCACAGCAACCTCCAGCTCTTGGGCTTAAGCAATTCTCTTGCCCCAGCCTCCCAAGTAGCTGGGACTACAGGTGCCCATCACAACGCCTGGCTATTTTTGTTGTTGTAGTTTTGGCCAGGGCCAGTTTGAACCTGCCACCCTTGGTATATGGGGCCAGTGCCCTACTCACTGAGCCCCAGGCACCACCAGAAACTTCTTAGAAACTGCTGGATTATAATGCTGGGTTTTACTTGTGTCATCGTCATCTATTCTCACTCACCGTCTCACCCTAACAAGTCCTCTCCTATTTCTTTTTAATAATTGAAATCCAACTTAGTTTAGAAAACTGGCACCCTAGAATGAAATTCTATATATCTAGTCTGGGTACAGTAACTTATTCCTGCAATCCTAGCACTCTGGGAGGCTGCAGCTGGAGAATATCTTGAACTCAGGAGTTTGAGACCAGCCTGAGCAAGAGTGAGACCCCATCTCTACTAAATATAGAAAAATGAGCCAGGTGTTATGTCAGGCACCTGTAGTTCCTGCTACTTGGGAGGCTGAGGCAAGAGAATCACTGAAGCCCAGGAGTTCAGAGTTCGAGGTTGCTATGAGCTAGGCTGCTTCCAATGCACTCTAGCCTGGTGCACAGACTGAGACTGTGTTTCAAAAAAAATTTTTTTAATGAAAGAAAGAAGAAAGGAGAGAGAAAGAGAGAGAAGGGAGGAAGGGAGGGAGGGAGAGAGGGAAGGAAGGGAAGGAAGGCAAGCATTTCTTAGACTCCCTTGCAGCTAGAAGTAGCCATATGACCAAGTTTGAGACAGTGAGATGCAAGACAGTGGTATGCTTCAGAGGTGATTCATCTTGTAGGGTGCCCTTTTTGCCCCTCTGCCTTACTCCTTTTTACAACTCATATTATGAATATGATGATTGAAGATGTAGAAACATTGTCTGCCCATAGAGTGGCCTGAGGATGAAATTAATACCTTAGTGTGGTAAAGTATAAAGATCAAAGTCTGTGTCCTTGATAACATCTCAGAGCCATTATACCAGCCATAGAAACCACCAATTCTCAGAAATTCTTTTCCATGAAAGAGAATAAATGATTTAATTTAATTTAAACCACTACTTTAGGGTTTCTGCTGCTCATAGCTAAACCTAATTCCTAACACACAAAACCCAACTCAATATAAAGAGGGGCATATCCTGGTATTCATATTAAAACACTTAACTTGCACAATATTGTCCTGTATTGTTTAGAGATATTGTGACCGATTGTCTGCATGATTGTTGATGGCATAAGCCATATAAGATGTAGCCATCCTTAGCATCCTACTCTATAGAATCTAAATAAAAGGAGAGAATGCTGATATTCATATATGTGTATCAATTTATGTGTAGAAGGTATAGAACATTATATTATTGATTATTGAATGACTGTCATGAGCCAATCCCTCACTGATTGTCTCTAATTTCTCATGAAAATCTTGTAGGATATATATCATCACCTCTGTTTTGCACTAAGACTCAGTATAGTATCACCTCTGTTTTGTATATCAGTATATCATCACCTCTGTTTTGCACTAAGACTCAGTGACCCTGTTTCAAATAGATAATAAAAGATGAATCCTCTATGCCAAGCAAGGCTGTCTCATGCCAAAGGCTATGTTTTTTCCATGACATCATGGAAACTGAGTTCATGACAACCTCAGTTGGACAGCTAGCAAAAGTATTGAGGGAATGCACAACCAAGAATAGTGCTAGATGCAATGGTAGGTATGGGTCTCTTATAGCAACTTTGCACAGTTAATGATGTTTTAAGCTCTAGATTTGAAGAGCATGTAATGCATGAGTCATGGCTCTTGGAGAACAGATGGTTAGTGGTCTGTGTTATTTCAGTGGTAAAGTTTTGAGCAGACTAAGGGTAACAATAAGACTTCGCCTCATGAATGTTTGTCATTTTCAGTCCTTGACTCTCCCTTATAGCTGCTGCCAAAGTCTCTCTCCTCCAAGACCACACCTGCATAATCATTCAATCAAAACTATCGTTCTATCACAGGGTCTTTATAGAAGGCATTCCAGGTGATTTTTTTTTTAATTCACTACCATTCCATGAATTTCTTACAGCATATGCCCCAAGTTAATTTCATCAGAACTGTAAAGGAAAGATTTAAGGTCATTCCTCTGAATTGTTGACCTTGAGTTTTAGAAATCACCAATGATAGAGTCTCAGGATTGTAACAACATTAGATCCTAATTAATGCTGGCATTTGTTCCATGCTCACCCTGATCCAGGCATTTTGCATGGGTGTCTTGTTTAATCCTCAATTAATATTATAAACTGAAAGATATTATTATCACCAACTGACAAATAGGGGATACAAGATATGGGGGGGATGAAATGACTTGCCAACAGAAGGAGAAAGTGATCACTAGATCAGAGATTTATACCCAGAGACCCTTGAAAGAGATCCAGAAAGTTAAGTTATAAAGGTAAAAAGATTTAAGGTAGGCTAACAGGTAGCAACAAACCACCTTCAAATCTCATTGATTTAACAAAATAAAAATGTACTGCTCACTCCAGTCATAGTTCACTGATGGCCAACCAAATTCTTGGCTCCATCAAACCATTCAAGTACACAAACCCCTTCTATTTAAATTTTATTTATTTATTTATTTGCAGTTTTGGCCAGGGCTGGGTTTGAACCCACCGCCTCTGGCATATGGGGCTGGCACCTTACTCCTTTGAGCCACAGGTACCACCAAAACCCTTCTATTTAAATGGCAAGACCATCTTCTAATGCCTTTCTTCTCCTTGATCATCTACATTCTGACATTAGGCAGGGAAAGAGGGAAATTTAGTGAAGTTTTACATAAAAGGTTTGGGGGGCCTGGTATGTACATAGCAAATAGTACCTGCATTTACATTCCATTAGCTAGAATTCAATCACATGACCCCACCTAAATTCAGAGAAGAGAGGGACATGTGGCATTCCTGGAATAAAATGGAATGGGATGTGGTGAACCATCACAATTTTTTTCTGTCGCAGTAGATATTTGATGTTTGCAAAAGGAGGAAGGGAAAGGAATATGAAAATTACAAGGCAAAGGAGAAAGTTGAGCAAAAGTACAGTTTTGTCAGTATACTATTCAAATTGGAGGACCATAAATAATTTGATCTGTCAGAAGCCCAGGTTGGAAATATGAGTAATAGAGAGGCCAGGTCATCCAGGGACTTGGAACCTACATGATGGAGTTTGAACTTTATCATACAGATAAAGGAGAGATGTTGAAAGATTTTTAACCAGTAGAAAATATGAACATTTTTGGAATTTAGCAAGCATTTTGTGAACAGACAGTTAAAGAGAGCAAGATAAGAATCCAAGAGAATAGCAAGGGCAGGACTGATCCACAGATATACTATGTCATAAGGATGGGGCCATGGGGTCAGAAAGGAGATAAATGAATCAGATTAAGGAAGTAGAATTATAAAATCCTAGGGTTGACAAGTGATCACACTCTCCTTATTACCTGATTCAGCCTTTCAACGGAGACATTATTGTTTCCATTTTATAGA
Organism: Galagoides demidoff; assembly: GCA_963574575.1. Taxonomy (NCBI): domain Eukaryota; kingdom Metazoa; phylum Chordata; class Mammalia; order Primates; family Galagidae; genus Galagoides; species Galagoides demidoff. The sequence goes on from CAUYQV010072962.1 coordinate 10,399, forward strand.
TGAAATGACTGGCCTTGGGGTAGTGAAGGACTCTCTTAGGTCTTGTCATTAATTAATTTCTGAGCCAGGAGCCAACCATGTCTAACTCATATCTTTCCACTTTATCATCTATAAACCTCAACCATGCCTTACTTACAAGAGCCATTGATAGGTTTATGAACAGTTACACCCTACCCATCCCTATATCTTCCATTTCCCAAGAGAAAATATTTCAAATTCCTTCAACAATACCTTATATCACCTACTATGTTTCTTTAGTTTACTGGTTATGAGGTGAGAAAAGTAAAAACAGTTCAAGAGAGTCTGTCCTGGCCACCCTGTATAGGCCTCAGCCAAGCCGCAGGCATTTCCCTTGTCTGCGTGTTTCTCCCCTGACATACGCGGGGCCTAGATTGTAATCTATAATGTATGTCTCATTCTTTATTTTATGACCCTCATGTGCACTCCCACCCTGAAAGGTGGATAAAAGAGAGGCAAGAGATTGAGTCAGGGGGCTCAGTTTTGGGAAACACGCTGGTGTTCCGAGTACCCCCCAGCCTAATAAACCCACTTCCTCTAATCAACTGGTGCCTGGAGTCTTCTGTCTGCATCAGTTTCCTGCTACAGTTACACTTGTCTAGAAGCATTTCAAATATCTCACTTAGGTTAAGGAATGTCTTCCTAAAACCAATACTTTTAGTTCCAGGATAATGTACTAAAGCAAAAGCTGGTCCATTGTTTTTTCAACTCATCAAAATACATAAAATCCAAACTGCTCACAAATACTTTCTAAAGCATTTTTGTTATTTTGTTTATTCTATTGTCCCAAGATGCAAGTGACCTCACTCATAAAACTTAATAAACCATTAGTTGTTTCAAAATATTGCTAACACTTTACTTGAATTGAGAAGACCCCCCTAACAACCCATTTGTAAGGTGACCAGACGGTCCACTTTTGGTGGGACAGTACCAATTTTTAACAATTTGTCCCATCCCATGGCTTTAAAAAAATACCAATTTTTGGAAAGAATGTATGACAAGTAGGGAACAGGGGGAGAATGGGAAGGGAATATACGGGCTGCTGAAAAGGTTAATGTAACTCCATTTGGGAATGAAGAGGTTAATGTAACTTCATTTGGAAATGAAAAGGCTAATCTAAACTCCCTACTCCCCTCCTGGGCAAGGTTGCCCATGTAGAATCAGTATCAGAAGGAGAC
>CAUYQV010072963.1:0-11099 GCA_963574575.1 Galagoides demidoff
ACAGGTGCCCGCCACAACGCCCGGCCATTTTTTGGTTGCAGCCATCATTGTTGTTTGGCGGGCCCGGGCTGGGGATTCGAACCCGCCACCTTAGGTGTATGTGGCTGGCGCCTTAGCCAATTGAGCCACAGGCGCCAAGCCGGGACCAGGATCTTTGGACACAAGGAAGCTCAAGTTGTGGGCTTGGAAAGCAAACTATCCCGGGGAGGGGGTGGTGTGTGTCACTGTCTGTGATGGTCAATGGAGCTGCCTCCTGCCCTCTATTTACTGGGTGCCATATGATGCCTACTGTGTTTGCCATGCTGAGGAATCTCCCTGTCCTCACAGCACTACCCCCAAGTGGGTCCTCCGGCTGTCTCCACAAGTTCACCCAGCACTGTCAGGTGGAGTTGTTGGATCCCTGGTCATGTGCTGACACCTCTTCTTTTCCATAAAGCAGGTCTTGATCCAAAGTGATGTCATGTGGGTTCTCACACCAGTGAATCAGACATTCCATGAGCCCTGGATTTGGTACAGGTTGAATCATTGCTATAAGAAAGGCAAACCCACACCCAGAATGCAGTCCCAGGCAGGACGGGTCCAGGATGGGTGGAGTGTGGTGGGGTGCACTTGCCCCTGTGTCCTTGGAGGTGGCATCCTAGCCATGGTCTGCACATATGGTAGCAGCCTCAGTGAAGGGCATTCTTGCTACTGGGCCCCTTGTGGACCTATCCCTGCTGCCATGGTGTCTTAAGTACGAGCCCATCAGGTCACCCAGGTGGCTGAGGACAGAGGCTGGCTGACACCCCTGATGTGTCATCCTATCCACTTGGTTCTTTGGTGCCCCGTCTGCAGGAAATGCTCATTGAGTGTCAATATATGACACAAAGATCTTCCCCCTTAGGGCCCAGCCTCTAGGACCACACACACTTCCTCAAAAATGCATTTGCCTCTGCGCCCCCCCCAAGCGCATTCCTTCCACCTCCCACACAGCATCTAAGCCATATGCCATTACGTCCGAGTTCATGCACACTCATCCCACCCAGGTCCCTTCTCTTGACACCAAGGTGATGACAGAGTCATCAACGATCTGCCACCGTGGGGAGCCGTTCCCCTCACCATGGCCTGTTGGCTCCATCTGGGCTACAGCGCAACAGCACTAAATTTTCTGCTCTCAGAACATGACTGACCTGTCCCTGAACTGAGCTTTCTCTTTGAGAACCCCCACGAACCCCAGGCGGGAGCTGACAAGGAGGCACTGGTGTTACCAGTTGCTGAGCTCCTATTTCTTCTTGTCTGGCAACTGAAGAATAAAAGCAAGAGACAGGTTTGAAACAGCAAGCAGCAAGGATTATTAAGAAAGCCCCCCCCCCACCCCCCGCCAGACGTGGGGCAGGAGCGGGTGCGTATCCCAGGGGACGGTGGCAGCAAGGGCTCTGCCATCCCTTTTTCTCTTGTCTGGCCTCTCTTCTTTGGTAATGTCTCTCTCTTCATTTTTTTTTTTCGACTAGTGGGGATGTTGTCTCTTTCATGCTGTCTTGTGGGAGAATTTTCCATCTTATCACAGGCCCAAATGCGCCGTCAAGTCCAAAGCCCGTGGGGTGGGGCAGGACAAACTAACATACGATGTGCCTGCGTTGTTTTTGTTTTTGTTACGTTTCTTGTGATAGTGGCTACCCTTATCTTGTTACTGTTACAGGTCCTACTCAGGATCTCATTTGTTTATGTTATTTGTTTTCGTACTTTCTCTGCTCATGCCTCACTTTTCCGACACTAACATTCTGTGACACTCATGTCCACCCTTATCTTACAGTATGTTTTTACTCAGTATCCCATTTGTCACACAGCCTGCTCCGTACCCCTCTGCTCACATGCACGCTAACACTGCTGCAGCGGCGGCTGCGACAGGAAGGCTGGGCCCTCTCCAGCACAGCTCCCTGCACCCTGCGGATCTGCGTCTCCAGTCCTGGGGGAGCACTGACGGGCCAGTGTGAGCAGGTGACCTGTCGGGCTCATCACCCTGCTCATGGCAGGTAGGCAGTGCTGCATGCAGCCTGGTCACCTGATGTCCTGGCTAGACGGTAGCCTGCCAAGAGCTGCTTTTGTAACCGTGGGTGTCACTCCTTGCTACAGACAATATGGCCTGTCTCCAGGACTCTGCTCTTTCTCTGGACTTAGAATCTGCATTGCAGCTGGTCTGACACTCTGCTTGGCACATTTATTTGCCAGAGATGCCTCCAGCACCACAGGACCTGCTGTCATGTGTCCCCAGCAGCATGGCTTCTGGGACCCCAGTCTGGAACTATTGCAAAGACCCCACACCAAGCCCATGCAGAACTGGGCACCTTCCAGGGCACCTGACAGACATGGCATATTAGTTGCACTGAATGCAGAATATCCTGCTTCTACGCCCCATGAGAGTGAGGCCTCCTTCTCAGTGTGGTAGGCACGAGGTGCAAAAGATGGTCTTTTACCTTACAGGGACTCTCCCAGTAAACCCTTTACTGCAGCAAGCCCCACACTCAATCTCTGTAGGGTTTTTCTCCCCCTTCTGAAATACGTGCATTTCATCATAGCATCCAGAATCCTTGCTACTTTTTGCTTCTCAGCTCCAATGATTGTGATGCTGTCAGCATGATGCCCACTGATGTGATCTGTAGAGTGTCTGGACTGCCCAAGTGCCTCCCCATGATATCATGGCAGAGAGCAGGTTAACATCTGCCTGGGGCAAAACCATGACCGTGTCCTCCCATCCATCCTAGGTAAATGAGAACTGCTTCTAATCCTGCTTCCTGATGGGCACTTACAAGGACATATTGGCCAAATCAACAGTTGCATACCATGAACAAGAGGCATGTTAATGTGCCCTAGTAAAGATGGCAACTACATCAGAGTGGTTACAATGGGTGCTTCTGCTCAATTACAGCTGGGGTGACCTATATCATCTGCCACAATTCATCTGGTTTTGCAGAGGCCAGACTGGTGACTAACGTAAGAATCATGGAGCCGCTGTTCCTGTGTTCTTTAAGTCTTTGAGAGTAGTATTCATCCCCCCACCCCATGACATGATATCCATTTTTATTCACTATTATGGCTGCAGAACCCAGTTTTGGGGGCTTCCACTTGGCTGTTCCTTCTGTAGTAACTCCTGTTCCAAAGGTCGAGGATGAGCTGCATGTCCTCCCGGCTGCTAACGGAGTCTGTTCCAGTCACACGTCCAGGGAGCTGGGAATTACCCCCTGAACCCATGGGCAGAAAAACCTGGACTAGCGTTATGGGCTGAATCATGTCCCTTCCAAATTCACATCTGGAAGTCATACCCCACCCGAAGGACCTCAAATGCCTCTGTAGTTAGTCATGCGGTCTTTAAAGAGGGAACTGGGGTAAATAGGGATTTGGGGGGTGGGCCTTCATCCAGTCTGAATAGTGTCCTTCTAAGAAGGGGCTGTTAGGACACACCTAGGGGATGACCATGTGAGGACACGGGAAAGTTGGCCAACTGCAAAACAAGAACAGAGGCCTCAGAGGAGCTTGCCAACACCTTGATCTTGGACTTCTGGACTCCAAGTTGTGGGAAATAAATTTCTGTTGTCTAAGTCAGTGGTATTATGGCTGCAAACAAGTATATCCACTCATTCCTGACCTCTCTGCCCAACTCTGATGGAGGACCATGGGAGGTCCATGATGTTGGTTCAATATCAGCTTAGAACCTGTGTCCCAAAGCGCTTGAAAGATCAGAGTATGACCCAATGAACTGCCGCTCCTGGTAAATGGCCAAAAGGAGCTTCAGGGAAGGGTTGGAGAAATTACTCTCTAACTTGCTACGGTACCGTAGGGGCCTCTTGTCTCACATTCTGTGGACCTGGGTCAAAGAGCTGGCTCCAGTCTGGGACTGGGCGAGGGATTATCACCTTCCATCAGCACGCTGACACCAGCCTTCTGCCCCTCTGTTCCTCCTCCATTTCAATAGTCCAAGGGAAGCAACATGCAGTTGGCTGCCCACCTATCTTGCCCCTGGAAATTGGACATTTAGGCCTTGTATCTGCTCTTCACTCATTTCCTGTCCATAGTTCTCATGGCTACTACATATGCAACAGCCCAACATGGAAACAGCCCAAATGTCCACCGTTTGTCCAACACGGGAAAGAGCAAATTGTGTTGTTACCATGCAACTTAATGCTGCTGAGCAATAAAAAGGAGCAGTGACCGTCCACAGAACAGCATGAATGAAACTCAACCCACCATGCCATGCAAAAGAAACGTGACTCCCGTGGATTCTATTTTTAATGTGCTAAGAAACCCAGCCAATTCCTAACATGAAATAATATATTCTTTCCCTTTAGTTCTTACATATCTTTTTATCTTAAATATTTAATACTCTGGAACTTAATTTGGTTTGGCATATCAAATGGGGGCTTCAGAATTTTCTTCCAAATGGTTGGCCAGATGTTCAACATCATTATGGAACAATCCATCCTGTGCACGCTGACTAGAAACGCCGCCTTCTCCACACTAAATCCTCATCTGTGCCCCGCTCTGCTCCCGGGTCCGGGGCTTTCACTCATTGATCTGTCTGTCTGTGCCTCTCCAGATTCATGCTGTTTTAGTTAGTTTAGTTAGTGATGCATTTTAGAACCTGATAGGGTAAGCCCTCTTCATTATTCTTTTATATTTTCAAATTTTTCTCAGCTGTCCTCACCCATACATTCTTCCAGATGAACATTAGAATCACTATATCACATTCCAGAACTCTTGCTGGGCTTTTGTGCGGAATTGCTTTAAATTTATAGACTAACTTGGAAGAAAATTACATCTTTACAATATTGTCTTCCAATGAAGCAACATCATAACTCTTTCCTTTTATTTAAAGTCTTTTTTTATACGCCCTGAAAAGGAAATGTGTTCATGTTAAAGACGTTTCTTTTTCTTTTCTTTTTTCCGTGTATGTGTGTGTGTGTGTGAATGTGAATGTGTGTGTGTCTGTATTATGGTATCTGCCCAGCAACCATTTCCCTGCCCTTTCTTCTGGCCTGAGAGACTCTTTCCCAGGAGGGCCTCTTATATGTCCAGGGGTCCTGCCTCCACGAAAGGGGTGGAGCATGTGGACTGATCTGGGTCAATCAGAGGGCTCCTCCGCTGTAGGGACTGGTCACCATCCAGGCCTGACCTGTCACCCCTCCAGGAGATCGCCTATACGGATGCTGGGAAATAAGGGTTTCCCTTTTGCTTTAAGGTGAGATGGGTCTAGGATAGTGTCTGTTTGAGAAACACAATGACAAAATAAATAGCATTGTTGCGCACTAGCCAGGTGACAGGCACTGCTCTCCCTCTCCAAGTTCCAACTCACCATAACCTCTGGGATAGACCAGGGTGATGTTCAAAGCATTTAGTAACTGGCAGGACTTGGTACTGCCTCATCCAAGTGACATCCACATCAGTGTGCACCAGCCACATCTCAGCTCTGAAGTCACCCTGTTGTATATGTAAGGAAACTGAGACAGAGAAGTTCAGGACCTTGCCCACGTCCACTGGGTGGTCAATGATGGAGCTGGATTCCCTCCCAAATCTGGGAAGTGGTATGTCAAGGAGGGGTGTCACAACAATAGACCTTAACCGTGGCCAAGTCGGGAAGTGAGTGGCCCCATTCCCTGCTGGAAGGATAGGGGTCCTCATCCCGTGGAGGGAGGTTGGTTAAACTGGCCCTGCTGCTACTAGGATAGTCATCTGCTTACACAGCCTGGGGTCCAGGGGAAGAAAATGTTTGCCATGTTGAGGTCTCTTGGCTTCTCCTTGTGACCTTTGATACAATCCCAGAAGGAAATGCCAACTGGCCTGAGGAGAGGGAAGAGCTCCATGGACTAGAACGTGGCAGGGCTGCAGAGGCTGGGTCAGAGCCAGTGGGTGTGAGCACACAGTGACATCCCAGGAGATGAGCAGGGCTCTGGGGGAGCCTCTAGATCTTCTTCCTTCCCAGCTGCACTGCCTTGGGCGGGGGGCGGGGGAAGACATTCACCCTTGCAATGAAGCCCTCTTCCTGGCTGCTCTCCCTGTGTCCAGCACAGAGAGACCCAGGGGCAAACAGGCTCACTGCGAGAACGCCAGGGCTTCTAGCTGAGATCAGAAAATTGCGTCAAGATCCCTGACCCAACAAGAATGATGCCAATGCTGTTCATGGCATCACCAGGACCCAGGGAAACCCAGTCCTAGGGGGAGGTGGGGACCGGAGATGACTCACCCCATGTTCTCTGGCAGTTGAGGCTTTCTGAGGAAAAACCGAGTGACAAGAGGGTGAGGGGTGGGATGTACCCAGTGACACTTGTCACCCACTCACCCACTGATCTCTGTGCGTTTCAGGTGGGTACATGGCCACGCCTGGGCACCCGGAACATTCCGTTCCTGCAGTAGTGGCAGTCTCTGGTGCCTTCTCCCATAGCCAGGAAATGAAATAAATAATAACAGCAGTGAGGAGAGAGATGCAGCTGCGAACACATCCTTTTGTTGAACTTCATAGACATGATCATACCACCAAAAAGTAATCAGTGAATTTTATAAAACCAAAATACCTTCGAAAGTACAGTTCAGGCAATGTCTTTATTTTATTGACTCATTCTTTAGTTTTAAAACAAAAATGAACAACTAAGACTAAATTTCAATTTTAAAAGTATTAGCCAAGTTCAATAAGACATTTCATATGTGAAGTAAAATTTGTATTTACCAAACCAAAATATTACACTTTGTAATTTACACTCTGTGTCACTTTAAACTTTTATTTATTTCTGAGATAATGTCTCACTGTTGCCCAGACTGCAACACCAGGGTGTCAGCCTATCCCACAGCAACCTCAAACTTGTGGGTTTGAGTTCCTCCTGCCTCAGCCTCCCGAATAGCTAGGACTACAGGAACCGTACACGACGCCTGGCTAATTTTTCTATTTTTAGTAGAGACAGGTCTCAGTCTTGCTCAGGTTGGTCTTGAACTCCTGAGCTCAAGCAATCCACCTGCCTTCACCTCCCAGAGTGCTAGGATTACAGCTTCTGCACCCTACCACTTTAAGATAATAAGCTCCGATGTACTCTGTGTTAGGGGCCAGGAGGCTGTTCTTGGATGATGACAAAGTTCTTACAAGAGGGGACCCAGGGAGGTGTGACCGGAGGTGGGACTGCATTGCCAGCTCAAGGTGGAGAGAGGGGCCCCAGCCAAGGGCTGCATAGCGTCCAGAAGGCAGGAGAGGCCAGGAGACAGACCTTCCCTGGAGCCCACAGAAGGGTGACCTGCAGGCACCCTGTCTTTAACCCAGGGAGACCCAATTTGGACTTGAGAACTGACCTATAGAAAGATAATAAATTTGTACTATTTGAAGCTCCTAAGTTTGTGGTAATTTGTTACACCATCCGTGAAACACTAATACACAAATACTATTGTTGTTTATTTTGAATCTACTGTTTGCACCTAGGAAAATATAATACCACAAGGTGAAGACACAAACTGAGCCCAAAGGCTTCTAGATCTTTTGGACTTACACACAGAATGAAGGTGTGTAGCTGTGTGTGTGTGTCGGGGCCGAGCATGTAAGTGGGAGTTCTCTGAGTTAACTCCATGTGGAAGGCGAAGTTTATTAAAGGATAAGTGAAGAAACATGCTCCTTAGAAACTTAGGTGCTGCGTTACTTTGCTTGGGCTGCTGTAATGAAGTCCAGCCAACCTGCTGACTCAGACAACAGAAACGTGTCATCTCCCAGCTCAGGAAGCCAGATGTCTAAACCACGGAGTCAGCAGGGCTGGTCCTTTCTGGAGGCTGTGAGGGAGAGTCTGCCCTAGGCCCCTAATTTACCTCCTGATGTTGGTGGGTGATCCTGATGAGCCTTGGCTTGTAGAAGATTCACCCCAGTCTCTGCCTCCTCTTCACGTATGTCTGTCTGTCTCTGTGTCCAAATTTCCCCTTTTTATGAGGACAGCAGTCCTGTCCAATTAGGGCCACCCCAAGCACCTCACCTTGCCTTGATCATCTGGAAAGACCCTATCTCCAAATAAGGCCCCGTTCACCAGCACTGGGGGTTGGACTTTAACATCTTTTGTCGGGATACAATTCAACCCCTAACACGCACACCCATGCACACACGTACATGTTGCTGAAATTCAGCAGGGATAGTCACAGTTGCTTAGAGCTAAGACCAAGGACAGCTCCATTTTCCCCAGAGTACAGGGAAGGAGCAGCATATATATCAGCTCTCTGGGGCACCGTGGTAGGAAAAGCATGCGGACTTTGAATCAGCTTTCTGATTGACTGCACATCCCCCACACACCCCGCCTTCCCACACCCTACTGGGCCCCGCAGGCCACAGTGATATGTCCACAGATGAGCCAGCGCCCCGGGAGGACTGGCCCCAGCCTCCCTGAGATGTTCTGTCAGCAGATGGGGTCTCAGGCGGTGACGTGGTGGGCCAATGCTGCAACATTTGCTTTGTGGACAGGGCTGGCAGCTCACAAAGCCACACAGAGGCAGGAAGAGCAGAGTTGGGCAGAGACACCGCAGCCCTGCAGGAGACATGATGGGGACCCACCTCCAGCTACACCTGAACAGGGCAGCCCCCTCTGCTCCTGCTTGTCCTACTTCAGGTTGGGTCCTGTCACTTCCCGCACGAGCAGCAAAAAAATGCTCATGAATATTAACTCTAACGTTGTGTCATTTTTTCCAAGACCTCATGAATTTCTAATTCTATACCGGTATTATTTTGAATGGGCTCTTCCCTCGCATGTTATTCTAATGGTTATTGCTGATAGAAAAAATTATTCATTTTGGAATACATTTTTCTTGTCAAAATTTGTTTTAATTAAAATTCAGCTTTCCTGGTGTACAATTCTAAGAATGTGACACACGCACAGTCATGTAACCACCACCAAAATCAAGATAACGGCTTTTCCCCATTAACGCTTCAGGGCTGCCCCTTGGCAGCAAGTCTCCCTTGCCCTGCACCCTGTCCCCCTGCCCTCTCCCCTGGCCCTACAGTTTGCTTTGTCCAACCAGCTGGACATCATCATCCCAGGTCAGCAGAATCATATGGCATGGAGCCTAGAGTGTGGCACCTTTCAGTGGCATGGCCCATCTGGTCAGTCCACACTGTTGTGTGTGCCCCTTTACTGCTGAGCAGAACATGTGCGCCACAGTCGGGAGGCACCATGGTTTTTTATCCATTCATCAACTGGAGGTGGTTGTTTTGCGTTTGACATATGTGACTATAGCTGCTATAAAGTACAGGTTTCCGTGTGAACATAATTTTTCAGTTTTCCTATGTAGATACCTGTGACGGGATTGCTAGCTCATAAGGTCACTGTATGTCTGAGGAACCGGGAGACTGTTTTCCAAAGTCGAGGTACCATTTGGCAGTTCCTCCAGCAACACAGGAGAATTCCATTTCCATTTGCTTTAAATTCTCCCCAGCATTTCATATTGCCAGTTTTCTCTATTTAATCATTCTAATAAATGTGTAGAGCTATCTTACTGTCATTTCAATTTGCATTTCCCTAATGGCTAATGTGCTTATTTTTCATATGTTTATTCATTATCCCTATATCCTCTGTGGTAACTTATCTGTTGAGATATTTTATCCACTTAAATATTTGGTTTGTTGTTTCCTTATTGTTGAATTTTGAAAGTTCTTTGTATATCCTGGATACAAATTACGTAACATGTGATTTGCAAGTATTTTCTTCCTCTCTGTGAGTTACCCTTTTTATTCTTTTAACCGATTCTTTCATAGAGCAAAAGTTTTTAGTTTGGATTTAATTCGAGTCACAGAAATTTTCTTATATGAATAGTGGGTTTTGTGTTACATCAAAGAATTCTACCTAATTTCCAGGGCACAAAGGTTATTCTCTTATGTTTTCCCCTCAAGTTTTATAGTTTTAGGATTGACATTTGGTTCATTGTGATTTTATTTTTATATAAGATGGGAGAACAGGTTAAGGGGTTTTTTGTATGTAAATACCAATTAATCAGCATCATTTACTGAAAAGACTACTTTGCCAAATTGAATTGATTTTGCAACTTTAAAAAAAATCAAATGACTAGATTTGTGTCGGTTTATTTATGGACTTTGTATTTTGTTTCATTGATCTGTATGCCTATCATTTTAGAAACACTCCATTATCTTAATGAATGTAGATTTTTTAGCAAATCTTGAAATCAGACAGTGTGAGGCCTCCTATTTTTTCTTTATCAAAATTATTTTGACTATTCTAAGTCCTTTGCCTTTCTATATTAATTTTAAAAGAAGCTTGCCAATATCTACAAAAAATCCAACTGTGATTTTGATTGGGATTGCATGGAGTCTATAGCTCAATTTGGGGAGAATTTTTATCTTTATAATATTGAGTTTTCACATCCATGAACATAGTACATGTCCCCATTTATTTTGGTCTTTGATTTCTTTCATCAGTGTTTAATAGTTTTAAGCATACAGATTCTGCGTATAGATTTATGCCTAAGTATTTCCACTCTCTGGTACTACCATGGAAGGCATTTTTAAAAATTTCTATTTCCAGTTGTTCATTGCTAATCTGTAGATCAATATGACTGATTTTTTTTTATTTTTTTGTAATCTTTTTTTTTATTAGATCATAATTGTGTACATTAATTCTATCATAGGATACAGTGTATTGCTTCCATATGCAGTTTGGAAAACTCTCATCCAACTGGCTAACATAGCCATAATGTCTTTCTCGTAATTGTTGTGTTAAGACATTCATATTCAACCTTTAGACAAATTCACATGTACTCTAATAGGATAAATCATAGGCGTGATTCCCCACAATATCATTCTCTTCACCCATCCTCCCCCCTCCCCTTTCCCTGTAGTCTAGGGCTCCATTTGGATTGTAGCTTTCTTAAGATAGCTAATAATTAGTTTCATAATAGTATTGAGTACATTGTATACTTTTTCTTCCATTCTTGAGACACCTTGCTAAGGAGGACATTTTCTAGCTCCATCCATGTAAACATGAAGGAGGCAAAGTCTCCATCTTTCTTTGTGGCTGTGTAGTATTCCATGGTGTACATATACCACAATTTATTGATCCATTCATGGGTCGATGGGCACTTGGGCTTCTTCCATGACCTAGCGA
>CAUYQV010072966.1:0-12316 GCA_963574575.1 Galagoides demidoff
TTTTTTTTCCTTCTTCTCCCCAGCCAATCTGAATAAATTGTAGGAAAGAAGTTCTGGAAGGCCAGCACACTGGGCCAACATCCTTTGAAACATAATACCCGTCTCTCACACTAATTTATAAATCAATCTGCTTCCCTCATCCCTTCATCCTCCTTTGCAACCATTTGTGGCCCCTGAACAGCCTAACCTAAAGTCCCCATTTCCCCTAGACTTTACAAGGCTGTATAAACATATCTGGAGCCCGCTGGGATCTGGGGCCACCATGGCGCTATCCTCATCATGCACATGGTGAATAAATCTTTCTCTTCTTAATGCATCTTAATTGGGAGTTGATGTTTCAGCAAACTTTGCAGGAAAAGGGCAAGTTTTTGCTCACCCCTACGGTGCCTATTCATGAAAATTTCAAATTTAAATTGGAAAAAGAAATACTCAGGAATAAATGAAGATTAAAAGCATGCTTAAAAACACCTGCAGAAACTCCTTCTGTGCAGGTTCCCCAGATGATTCTTCTACTACGCAGCAGGGTATTTTAAATTAGGGAGGAGGGCAGTTTAATCAGTGGGCCCAGTGGTCTGTGCGTCCAGCCAGTGGGCTTGTTTGCATAACAGGACCCAGCCCTGGGGGAGAGAGCAAGGTCCCCAACCTTTCTGGGGCACAGGAATCTGAACTAAGCTGTGGGCAGTAAACAAAGCTGAGTGGAACCCCGTGGAGAAATATGTCTTTTGTTTATGTCAAATCTCAAGCTTGAAACCTCGGTTTGTAATTTATCTGACTGCTGTTTCTGCACTGTGGGCAGTGAAAATGCCAGGTGAAAAAGTGAGATTACAGGTGCTTTCCAGACACCAGTTTACGTTGGTTAATGAACATTCTGCACAAAAGTGACACCAGTCTGACACTGGGCTGTTTTCTGGAAAGACGGCAGAGTCCTCATCGGGCTGCCTTATTTGTTTATTTACTTACAAATCACTGGAGTTCACCGTGAGCAGAAAATAACCAAGGTGTTATCATTCTTTTCTCCCTTTTAAGTTTTATTCTTCGGTTATTTTACAAGGCGTTTTCTCTTTTCATTCTTCATGGTTCTCATGAAACTTCGTGCATTTACACAGAACTTACCTTTTACAATCTGTTTCAAATTAAGGGTAAAAACATGGATAGTGCACATTGTCCTGTGTGATGTGAGGAAAAACAGAAGGTGGGAAATACAGCACTGGGTGGTTCTGTAGAAAAAGAAGACAGATCTCAAACAACGAGTCTAAGTTTTTACTTTGAAAGTCAGGGGGGAACAAAGAGAAAGTTAAATCTGAGAGGAAAGGAAAGAGAGAAAGAATTAGAGGTAACAGAAATCAACGCCAGGCAAAGAACTTAAACGGTAGACAAAGCTAATTACCCCAAAGGCTGATTCTTTGGACCGTTCAAGGGAATTGTTGGATTTATAGCTATTCTTGGTCAAAACAAAGAGGAAAAGGAAAGAACCATGGCAAAACTTTTGCAGAGAAGAATGAAAACAGAAAAGACCGGGTATAGCCCTGTGTAGGGTCCACGGACTGATAACCCTTGAAAGAAGTTCCAGCCACCTGTCACTGTGCAGCCAAAGGCAGAGACGAAGATTAGGTCCAAAAACTTACTACTATTATTTTTTTTGAGTCAGAGTTTCACTCTGTCATCCTCAGTAGAGCGCTGTGGTGTCACAGCTCACAGCAAACTCAAACTCTTGGGCTTAAGTGATTCTCTTGCCTCAGACTCCTGAGTAGCTGGGACTACAGGCGCCTGCCACACACCCGGCTATTTTTATTTTGTTGCAGCTGTCATTGTTGTTTAGCGGCCCAGGGCCGGGTTCTAACACTGAAGCCTCAGTGTACGTGGCTGGTGCTGTAATCACTGTGCTACAGGCGCCGAGCCCCCAACCGTTATTATTATCAGAAGGCCAGTGATTCTGGAGAATAGTGAGAGTGGCCTCTTCAAAACAGTTCTGCCCTGTTTTCCAAAACCACAGTTTCATACATAAAACTTCAAAGCAAAGCTCATGTTCACCCTCATTTTAATAACCATAATTAGCCCTTATCTTAAAAAATAATCACCGGAACAAGCCATGACCCAAAATGATATTTCCAAGTTAGAAGTTAGTCTCTTAAATCAATCTCCCTAAACTATCCAAGTTATACACTTTTAGGTTACAGCTGAATTTGCAAAGCAACAAGGATAGGAGACCAGGTCATGTAGGACCTAAACCAACTAGCCCAGCTCTGTCCTCGCAGCCCTAGCCCAAGACTTTCCAGCCCATTGTGTGAGGACAGAGCTGTCACAATCATGTCAGAAACAGGACACAATAAAAATAAACTGTCACTAAAATAAATAAATAAACTGCTTATTGCCCCAGTAAACACAGGCACAAAAGTTATGAACAAAATATTTAATAAATAGAACTCAGCAATGTGTAAAAATATTACTTATCATGGCCAAGTGGGGTTGATTTACAGGACTGTTAGCTTGATTTAGTACTCAGTAATCCATCTGAGTAAGCCCCTGTATTCCAAGAATAAAAATTAAAAATGCACACAACAAAGCAAGAGAAATTTGTTAATAATTGAGCTGGAAAAAGCACACGACATTTATGCATACGGAAGAGCCAGAAATATAAGCTTACAAAGACACTGTAATTTCTTTCTTTTCTTTCTTTCTTTTTTTTGAGACGGAGTCTCACTATGTTGTCCTGTGTAGAGTGCTGTGGCGTCACAGCTCACAGCAACCTCAAACTCTTGGGCTCAAGTGATTCTCTTGCCTCTGCCTCCCAAGTAGCTGGGACTACAGGCGCCTACCACAACGCCCGGCTATTTTTTGGTTGCAGCCATCATTGTTGTTTGGTGGGCCTGGGCTGGATTTGAACCTGCCCACTCAGGTGTATATGGCTGGCCTCTTAGCTGCTTAAGCCACAGGCACTGCGCCTGGCTTTTTTTTTTTTCCATTTTTATAGAAACAGGTTATCCCTCTTATTCAGGCTGGCTTCAAACTCCTGAGCTCAGGCAATCCACCCACTTCGGCCTCCAGGATTGATGGGATTACAGGCATGAGCCACCTCACCTGGCCCTAAATGATTTTTAGAAATTAAAGTTAGTAAATGATACCATGGATACACAAGGAATTATAAAGCATTCTAAACAAGGTCAAAGTAACTGGGAAGTTCCACTTCAATCAAGATTAAATCAGCAAGAGGAGAAATGAAACAAAATTAAAGGTGGCCCCTGGCTTTGCAATTCTCTGCAAACACACAAATGGGTTACATTTAGAAATACAGTAACGAAACAAGGTCTTAAACTCAGAAGGCCAAATTTTGCATCTATGTTCTAACTCTAGCCTTTATTTTTGTTACTGGACAATACCAGTCCAGACTCCAGATTTGGTAAATAATAATAGTAAACAGTAAAAGCTATAATAATGAGTTTTGGAGCCCTTTTGGAATGAAAGAGGAGCGGTAACCTGTATTTTTCTTTATTCATTTTGAACTTAAAAAAACACAAGTGCCATTAGCTGAACTCACGGACTGTTCCCCACAGTTATTATGTGAAATGTGGTTAAAGGGCACAATATAAGGTTCATAAAGACAATCCTTTAGGGCGTCCCTCCTTCCTGGAACAGAAATATTTATTGTAAAATAAGCACAGCGGAGATTATTTGAAAGCTTCTGGAAATTGGGAGATGGCGGTGGCCACAGCTAGATCGACAGCAGGGAAATAACGCGGCCCCATAGATATACACTTTTTCCTTTATCCTAAAGCTTAAATCTCATTCAACAAGAGATAGCCTGCGTGATCGCTTAAGGTAGATAGCAGAGAATACAACAATTGGAAACGGGAAAATATATTACGTTTCGCTTAAGTTTGGCAAGAAAAGATAAGGGCCGCAAAGAGGCAGAGAGAGATAGCAGCAAGAAAAGGTGATAATTCAAAGAAAGGATTCTTTGATACATGGTGTCCAGCTGAGAAAAAGGAAATCTAAAATGGGGGGGAAAAAGAAAAAAGAAGAAGAAAAAGCCTGCAAAGGACCAAGAATAATGAATGAGCAGCAGTAGCAGCTGTGGAAGGGAGTCTGGCTGAGTGCAAAATGTGGGAACAGCATCATCAGATATTTGATACTGCATGGTAGAAAATTCATTATCAAACAAATTGGAGCGTCAGTGTATGCAAAGGATGATTTCTGAGTTGGGGTTTTTTGTGTGTAAGCATAAATATTTGTTCTGCGTTTTACGTTAAAAACAAACAAAACAGATTTTGTGACTAGGTGTGAACCTTGCCCTCCCAAAGGATGGAAGGGTGTAAGGTGAGGGTCAGAATAAGGAGCTCCCCAGAAAAAATCCTGCCAGGGAACTGGCTTAGCTAAAAATAATGGGAGTCATCAGCCAGTGTCCCCAAAAACTGAAGATCTGGACACCCATGTCTGAGAGTTGTAAAGATTCTTCTTGTTCTCCAAATAAGCTTAGTTGTAAAGATGCTTCACTTTATTCCGTTGATAGCACCACTGCTTCCAGCCCTAAATGTAGCTTCTAAGATGTCACTCTCCCGTGGCCTTCATCCAGTGGGCTAGCTGACCTGCCCAGACCAGGAAAACCTACTCAACAGTTCAGCTGGAATCGTGACCCCGAGGGGCCGGAGCAGGACAACATGTCTAGACCTGCAATGATGTCCACACCAGTATAATTTGTCCCCAAACTCTCCCAAGTAGCTGGGACTATAGGTGCGAACCACCATGCCTAGCCCAAATCATCATTCCAAATTTAAAAAATGAATTGTTTTGGATTATCTTTTTTTTTGTTTTTTGGTAGAGAAAGAGTCTCACTATTTCACCCTCGGTAGAGTACCATGGTGTCCCAGCTCACAGCAACCTCCAGCTCCTGGGCTTAGGCGATTATCTTGCCTCAGCCTCCCGAGTAGCTTGGACCACAGACGCCTGCCACAACGCCCAGGTATTTTTTGTTGCATTTTGGCTGGGGCCGGGTTTGAACCCGACACCCTCCGTATATGGGGTCGACACCCTACCCACTGAGCCAAGATTATCATTTTATACTTTCTAAGAATACTCACGTTTAAATGTTCGATACACAAACAATCCTGTTCAGCCCCAATAAATTCAGATATAATCAAATGTAATTAATTGAGCCCTGTAATTAAGAACAGCTAGGATGGTTTCTGAGAAAACTTAGTTCCATTTTAAATTCATACTGCTTGCTTACTGACTTCTATTTGTAAATTTATTTCCAAATCTCCACATGTTAACTATGAAAAAGAAATACTAACAAGTTTCTATCTTACCGTTTGTTTGGCCCCCTATCACTTCTCTCTCTGATTCTACATCAAGTAACTTTTCGTCCTGTCATCCAGGCATACTGTCATTAAGATGGTTTAATAAATAATTTCCTATATTAGAAATTTTTTATTCTATACCTGAATAGACACTGGTCTTTTCACTTTAACTCTGCTTTATTTTAAAGTTGATTATGATAGTTTATTCACATAGGTATGAAATGAACCATTAGCAGAGGGCAGCGTCTGTGGCTCAGTGGAGTAGGGCACTGGCCCCATATGCTGGAGGTGGCGGGTTCAAACCCAGCCCCGGCCAAAAAAAGAAAGAAAAGAAATGAACCATTGGCAGTTTTTTATTTATATCTCTTTGCTGAAGTATGCTTTTTCAGTTTGTTAAAGAAAATGGTCTGCCTTTTCTAAATGACAACATATCTGCTGATTATAGATCATGTACCACTGAGTAAGCTTTGTGTAAACTCACTAAATAAGTAAACCCCTGGGAGATCAATTATAATACAATTCAGATGATCTGTTTCAATAACTAGTCACAATGTTTAAAACAACAATGAGACATCAATAGCAAATGTGGCAATAGTTACATTCTCGAACATTTTTAATAACTGGAAATTTTCATTTTGATTATGTTTAATAACCAGAAATTATCACTTTGCTTGTGTTTTAAATAGAAATGCCCACTTAATTATAAGTGAGTTTCTATGCTTGTTTTTTTGAACTTTTATTCTGAAAATAAATTTAAAATAAATAGACATTCCCCTGGAAGAAAAATGTGTAGCCACTGTAGGTTTGAGATAAACAATTAAGAACAAAATATTATCTTAACTGCCACAGTAGATAACAAATAATTACGACTTGAAATCTCTCCTGTTATCTTCAGATAGCAAGCTCATTACCTCTAGCCTTTATGGTTCCCTTGCCAAATTTTGGAGAAATACATTTAATTTTGAAACAGCATTGACAAATTTCTGTTTTTACCTTTTTTCATTTCTCTTTCCAAAACCATTGGTTTCTCTTCTGAGTAGCTCGGATTATAGGCACCTGCCATAACAGCTGGCTAGTTTTTCTATTTTTAGTAGAGACAGGGTCTCTCTCTTGCTCAGGCTGAAACACCTGAGCTCAAGCCATCCACCTGCCTCTGCCTCTCAGAGTGCTGGGATTACAGGTGTGAGCCATCCTGCCTGGGCTTTAAAAAAAAAAAAAAATTGTTTATGGGCTACTTAAAACTGATCACAAATCACTACGCTTAATAAAATACGCAATAGCTTAAAACATAGATTAAGATCCTCTTGGGTTTAAGGAGTACGTCCCCACTGAGACAGACATTATTTCTTAAAAGTCTATTGAGATAGGGAAAGTTGTGGGTCAGGAGACTGTTAAAAACCCAGAACAGGGCGGCACCTGTGGCTCAAGGAGTAGGGCAGTAGCCCATATACCAGAGGTGGTAGGTTCAAACACAGCCCTGTCCAAAAATTGCAAAAACAAAAAAAAAAAAAAACAAACAAAAAAACACCCAAAACAAAACAAACCAAAAAAATCCCCAGAACACTGAGTACATTGAATACGTTTTTCCATTCTTAAGATAGTTTACTAAAAAGAGTATAATACAAATGTCTTACTACAACAAATAGATGATGGTTATCTTAATCATCTATAAATCTTACCACAACAAATAGATGATGGTTATGTTCCCATTCTTGAGATACTTTACTAAAAAGAATATAGTATAAATGTCTTACCACAACAAATAAGTAAGATGATGGTTATGTTAATCAATCTTATTTAGGGATTCCATATTGTACAACAAATGAGCACATTGGACCCCACGACTGTACACAGTTATGATTTAATGAAAAAAAAAACAAAATATTTTTGAAGCTTAATGAACTATCAGGTTGTTTTGTTGCTGGTTTTGTTTTGGTCCTAAGCCAGACACAGTGGGACAGCCCTGTTGTCTCAGCTATTTGGAAGCTATTTGGCACAGGGATTGCTTCAGCCCAGGAGTTCAAAGCCAGCCTGGGGGACAGCACCCAAAGCTCGGGGGCTAGGGCATCAGCCACATACACAGAACCTGTCGGATTTGAACCCGGCCCAGGCCAGCTAAACAATGACAACTGCAACAACAACAACAAAAATAGTCAGGCATTGTGGCAGGCACCTGTAGTCCCAGCTACTCGGGAGGCTGAGGCAAGAGAAGCCCTTAAGCCCGAGAGTTTGACGTTGCTGTGAGCTGTGATGCCACAGCACTCTACCCAGGGCAACAAAGTGAGACTGTGTCTCCAAAAAGTAAAAATAAATAACAAAAACAAAGCCAGCCTGGGGAACATAGTGAGACCCCATCACACAAAAGTCTAAACTTTTATTTTTTTATGCTGATACTGGTGTGCTGAGTTACAAGGATAGACGTGTCTAATATACGTGCTGCATGCTTTCAAAGCCACTATTGTTTTCTCGCTGCTGTTGTTTCAAAAGTTCTGTTTATTCGCCAGGTCTCACCTGGGAGTTTATTGCTGGCATATAACTCTATAATCACAGCGGTGAGAGCAAGACAGCTCTTCGAAAACCATCCTGCCCCTTCTCATTAAACACCACCGCCCTCTGCACGACCACAACAAAATTGAGTCTGTGCGCCTTCCAAATGGGTTTCCATCCACACGTGCGTGGGTCAGGTCAGAAACGGAAAACAGAGGAAGCAGAGAAGCATCACAAAGATAAAAACATCTATCTCACAAAAGTTTTGTTACTTTTAAAAAGGACAAGGATAATGGAGTAACAGGCTGTTTAGCCCACAAAATCATCACTGTTTCAGGCCCATCGAATGCAACGTATCTGTTATAGAAATAAATGTGCCTGGTACAAAATGCACTGGACTGTCCCTAACTAAAATTATATATCTGGGTACAGCAGTGTACCCACCTTGCTTTAAGCATTTATTGCACAGAAATGAAGTGACGCTTTGAATGATATTGTTCCTGTTTTGTTTTATCTATGTATTTTATTTTATTTCATTTTGTTTTTTTGTTTTTGAAGTACACTGTTTGTGTGTTTATGTGGAGACAGTGTCTCATTCTGTCGGTCTGGGTAGAGTGCCGGGCTCACAGAATACCTCACAGCTCACAGCAGCCTCCAACTCCTGGGCTCAAGTGATCCTCCTGCCTCGGCCTCCCAAGTAGCTGGGACTATAGGTGTCTGCCAGCAGACCAAGCTACTTTTCCTATTTCTTAGTCGAGTTGGGATCTTGCTCTTTTTTTCTTTCTTTCTTTTTGCAGTTTTTGGCTGAGGCTGGGTTTGAACCCGCCACCTCCAGCACATGGGGCTGGCGCCCTACTCCTTTGAGCCACAGGCACTGCCCGGGATCTCACTCTTGATCAAGCTGGTCTCAGACTCCTGAGCTCAGGCATTACACCTGCCTCAGCAGTGCTGGGATTACAGGTGTGAGCCACCGGGTCCTGCTTGTGGTCTTTATTTTAAAGGTAGCTAGCAACTCCCACTTCAATTATTTAATAAACAGTCTCAGTACAAAAGGACAGATCCATTTAATGTGCTACCAAATGTCTATTTACAGGTGCACAGAAAGTGCTGTCCTGTCCTGAATTAGTTCCTAGCAGTTGCAAAGCATCTCAAGCTGGGTCTTTAATTTAATCCAGGCGAAAGTCTAAAGGAGTCAGAAATACTCGGTGACCGTATCTGTTTTTGCTCCCAATGCAATGGACGTGCCTTGGAGAGAATTTATAAATGACTCATCTCACGTTCACGCCAAGATCCATAGATGAGGTCGCCCTGTGCGTTCCTGAACTGCCCCCTGAAAATGTACAAACACGCAGAACCCGTGTCTCTTTAGGTCCCAGCTCCGTGGGATGCCAATAGCTTGCTGCTTTCGCTGCCTTTTCTAACGCAATTATCTTTGGGTCATTAAGCCCTCAGCTCCTTGAAACCATCCTCTTTCTGTGCTTCTGAAACTCTGTCTTTCCTGATTTCCTGCTAACCCCTGAGAGATGTTACACCTGACTTCTTTGACATTGGCCCCTGTTGGTCTTCCCATCAATTGCTAATCTTCTGCGGAACCTGTATTCTGCTTCAATCCTTCATGCACTCTGTCTTGGCTGCTGGTTCATCTTGCCGGCCCTGATGACTCCATCTCTGCCTCTCTGCAGCTATCCTGGTTGAATAATGCCCACTCTCTCGGGAACAAATAAAGTAACATGAAGGCATGGCTGTGGGGAATACCACCTGGGACCTTGTTTGGAATAAGGGTGTTTGCAGATACTACTAAGAGGATCTTGAAATCAACTCTAGGGCCTTAAATCCAGTGTCTGCTGTTCTTATCCAAGAAATGGAGAGGATATAGACAGATGGAGGCTAGAATATGGATAGATGGAGGGAGAGTGTGTGAAGAACAGAGTCAGGGGTTAAAGTGATATAAACACAAGGTGCAGAACACCAGGAGTCACTAGAAATTAGAAGATGTGGGAAGCTTCCTTCCCTAGAGCCACCCAAAGAATTCCTCTGAAGGTACCTTTAATTTTGAACCCCCCCAACTCATGACAATTTATTTTATCATCTCTAGGAAATGAAGGGACTAACTTTTTTTTGGCTGGGGCTGGGTTTGAACCTGCCGCCTCCAGCACACGGGGTCGGCACCCTACCCCTTTGAGCCACAGGAGCTGCCCTACACTAACTCATTACTCCCGCATCCCACCCACAATTCCTGTCTAGACGTGTGTTTCTCAACCGTTTTTAATCTCACGGCGCCCTTGAACTTGTAATTAAACTTCTGTGGAACATTTAAATTATGTGGGTCAAAAAAAAGAAAAGGGGTTAAAAAAAAAGAATATACTTACTGCGCTTTGAACTTCTTTCGAAAATGATTAAGGAAATTTAAAAATGTTTACGGTGCACCTGTTGAAAATCTCTGCTCCAGAGCTGCAGCTTAAAATTTGAACTGCGCCAAGGAGCTGAAAGCATCTCACAGTATATTTGTAAAGTGAGAGGTGTTTCTCTTGTCTTCCCCCAAGTCTTTTCCTTCAGAGCTTTCTAACTGTAGTACATTTTCTTAACCGATTCTGGAATCCAAACAAGAAGACCTCAGCAAAGACCCGTTTCTGCTTCATATTGATTTGGGGACCCAATCCCAAGAATTCTTCAATCAGAGATTTCTTAATTCTGGGGCTCTGCTTCTCTTTGCCTTCTAAGTGATCGGGACCACACAGCAATACTTGAGAAATGTTGCTCCCCCAAAATATTGCATGTGTACCTCACCACCCATCCTGACTGCCACCTGCACACCCCTTTATCAGGCCAGCCCCCAAATGCCCAGACAAGAACGTCCAAACTTCATCTCATGTTATACCCACAAAGGCCAGCATGTTCTGGCACCTGACCAACTTTGGGGTGTTGAGTCTTCCTGCTTTCCTAAATGCTCATGTTGGGGCCCCCCATTTCCAAAGAGCACCACTTTTCTCTCCAGCTTCATTATATTACCAGAAAGTTCACCGTTCTCTGATGGCAGGTGCAAAACCCTTGCTGTCCCATTCCAAACGCCATCCCCTCTCGGACACTTTTCCTAACTCAGCATCTGTGCGCAGGAGTTCCACAAAGACCACACTGCCAAACAAGTTAAATTGAAGCAGGAGTCCTGGAGCATATGGCAAGTACAAGTTGGATCTATCACGTGTAGAACACAAATGTCTTAACACTGTAATTGGGTAAATGAGGTGAAGGCTGTGTTGATTAGTAGGATGTAAGCACTGCAATGTGTACAAATAATCAACACATTGAATCCCACAATGGCATAAATGTGTTCATGATCTATGTACAAATGACTTAACAAAAAAAAAAAGAAGAAGAAGCGGTGGTGGGCAACTGCCTCAGTGTCCCAATATGGGGTTTCTGAGAGCAGCCCCGAGTGCTTAAGGGGTCAAGTTTTTAAGGTTTGGTCTGCACCCTGGTCTGTCCAGGTGCATCCGGGTAGGGTAGCAAGCAAGCACTGTACAGGAGCAGAATTTAGCGGTTAGTTATACGACAACCATCTTTGTTTTAATATTTTTCCCCTATACATCTTGGTTTCAGTATTTCCCCCCCACACCTGGTATTGTTTAAGAGTCAGTCCAGGAACAGTTGGTGCCTCCTGGTCTGTTTCCCAGGGAGTTCACCAAGCAAGAAATTGGGAATGAATTAGAAGTAAGAAATCAATCAGCACTTTCTCATTAATCCTGGGAGTGCATGAGACTTATTTCATTTCATCTGAAAGCTTGCAGTCCGGAAATTTGCCAGGAGTTAACCGGTATTTTTCCACTGTAGCCTTGGCCTGTCACCTTTCTGTCTTAGCCCGGGCCGGCTAAGCCTATCAGGTTGAGGACATAACTCTTGTCTTTTTATTCCTGTGGTTTCAACATTTACTTTCTTTCTTTTTTTCACATTTTCCCAGAGTTTATTAATGGATTAAATCAAACTTTGGTATTAAATAAACAGTAATACATATTGATAATAAAAGTATATGAAATTATAACTATATAATACTATAATTTCTCTGAGTTCCCCTACTTCCTCAACATTTTTTTTTGTTTGTTTGCTTGGGTTAAGATGAGGGTACAGGGCGGCGTCTGTGGCTAAAGGAGTAGGGCGCTGGCCCCCATATACTGGGGATGGTGGGTTCAAACCTGGCCCTAGCCAAAAACTGCCCAAAAAAAAGAGAGAGAGAGAGTACAAACAACCAGGTTGCAATATTTAAATTTTTTAGATAGAATAATTCTTATAGTTATTTCCTGCACACAGAAAGTGAGCTGTGCACTCAACATTTACTCTTTTTTCTTTTTCTTTTGAGACAGAGCCTCAAGCTGTCACCCTCTGTAGAGTGCTGTGGCATCACAGCTCACAGCAACCTCCAACTCCTGGGCTCAAGAGATTCTCTTGCCTCAGCCTCCCAAGGAGCTGGAACTACAGTCACCTACCACAATGCCTGGCTATTTTTTGGTTACAGCCATCATTATTGTTTGGCGGGCCTGGGC
>CAUYQV010072968.1:0-11085 GCA_963574575.1 Galagoides demidoff
CTGTGGTCCCAGCTGCTTGGGAGGTGGAGGCAGGAGACTCGCTTGAGCCCAGGAGTTGGAGGTTGCTATGAGCTGTGATGCCATGGCACTCTACCCAGGGGGATAGCTTGAGGCTCCATCTCAAAAAAAAAAAAAAAAAAAGAAAATAATTTAATTAATGATCTTTAAAATTTTTCTTAGCACCCCTAAAATCTCACAGCACACCAGTTAAAAAAATCACTGCCCTGTACTGTTTGGGTGCAATTTAATCCTTTACTAAAATTAGTTCTGGGCCAGGTGTGGTGGCTCACGCCTATAATCCTAACACTCTGGGAGGCTGAGGCGGACGGGTTGCTTGAGCTCGGGAGTTTGAGACAAGCCTGAGTAAGAGGGAGACTGCATCTTTATTAAAAATAGAAAAAATAGCTGGGTATTGTGGCAGGTGCCTTTCCTGCTACTTGGGAGGCTGAGGCAAAAGGATCCCTTAAGCCCAAGAGTTTAAGGTTGCTGTGAACTGTGACTTCTTTTCTTTTGCATACATATCTAGTAGTGGATTGCTGGATTCAATAGTAAGCCTGCTTTTATTTGTTTGAGAAATCTATGTATTGCTCTCCGTAGAGGTTGTGTTCATTTTCAGTTCATCAATAGTGTATAAGGTTCTTTCCTCCTTGTAATCACACCAGCGTCTATTGTTTTTTTGATTTTTTAATAATGGCCATAAGGTGGTATCTCCCTGTGGTTTTAATTTGTGAATTCATCTGGTCTGGGGCTTTGTTATTACCGCTTCAGTCTCACAGATCCTTATTGGTCTACCGAGGATTTCTGTTTCTTCCCGATTCAGGCTTGGGAAGTCATGACTTTCTAGGAACTTATCCATTTCCTCCTCTACATTTTCTAGTTTGTTTGCATAGAGCAGCGGTTCTCAACCTGTGGGTCGCGACCCCTTTGGACTGTATTAAAAGTTCACGGCATTAGGAAGGTTGAGAACCACTGGCATAGAGATTTTGGTAGTATTTAAGAATAAATATTTTGTATTTTTGTCATACTAATTGTAATGTCTACTTTTTATTTCTGATTGAGCTTCTTATAGTTTTTTCTCTTCTGTTTCTGGTTAATTTGGCTTGTGATCTATCGATTTTGTTGATGTTTCCAAAGAACCAACTTTTTCCTTCTAGATCGTTTATATTTTTGTTGTTTGTTTGCTTCCCTTTCATTAGTTGCGCTCTGATCTTTGTTATTCCTTTTCCTCTGCTGGCTTTGGGTTTAGTTTGCTCTTCTCTTTCTACTCCTTGAGATATGATGTTGGGTTGTTAATCTGTGATCTTTCTGATATAGTCATTTAAAGCTCTGAATTTTCTCCCTGGTGGGGGAGCTGGGGCCTCAGGAATGGTGGGGTTGTGGGGTCCTGTGGTAGCAGGGAATCAAGGAGCCAGGGCTACAGGCTGGGAGCAGCACTGGAGCCTTGGGGCAAGGCCCAGTAATAGCACAGAACTGCTAGCTGGGTGGCAGCTTGGGGGTTGCAGAGGTGAGGCTGTGGGACCAAGCTGCTGGGCAGCCAAGGCTCTTCTCCCGCCCAGGTCCTGTGGAGGCAGCCACTGCAGGACTTCTCAGGTGGCATCTGTGGCACCTATCTGTTCAGATCCCCTGTGAGTAGAAGGGGGCTCAGCTCCCCATCACAGAGTGGGAGAGAATCCACTCTTTCTGCTCCCTCTTGGCGAGGGTGATGTGGAGGCGGCCACAGCAAAGCTGAGCCCTGTGTAGACCTGGGGCTCTGTACCTGAGCACTCAGAAGGGCATCAGGTGCAGTGATTGGGGAACTCAAGTCCTCAGATTCTGCTGTGCCTGCTTTCTGGTGCAGTGTCACTGCATGGACTCCTGGCAGCTCCTTGATCAGTCCTGAGGTCTGTGACAGTGCTGTGGCCCCTCAGGGCTTGGGCTGCAGTGCCCGCAGGTGGAGCGTGGCACCCCAGGGCTTTCTCCTCCTGCTCTTCCCCATGTGTGTATGCCTCCCCAGGTAGCTTCTGATCTTGCCATGTGAATGGCAAGATGAGTCCTTGTCCTCCCTCTCTGACTGTCCCCTGTCATTTCTCCAGTGCTTTGTAATGCTTTTTTCAAGAAGGCCCATGTGTGGGAGGGAATCCACCTGCAACTTTTCTCAGGCTACTTCTAGTCTGACATCGTTTCTTTATCTGTGAGAAGCGGTACTTCACAGAGTTATGATGATAAATGACACAGATGGCAGGATGTTATGTGCTGCCATCATACGTTGTGCAAATCATGAAAATTTAATAAAGTTTTAGTTCTTCCCCACTACACACCATGTCCTTTCTTGGAAAAGGATGATGATGCCATGGTGTCGGGGAGTAGGTCACTGACAGTAGGGAACTTATGGGTGAGCCAAGACGGCTGGGTGAGGTCCCACCTGGACAAGGCTCGTGTATCCTGTGCCCCGGTGATGCTTTCTCCTGAGAAGCCTGAACTGACTTTGCTCGCAGGAGTGTCTCTCTTGGCCAGGCTCCATTTCAGTTTCTCAGTGGGAGCTACCAAGTGAACCAATGGCATGTCTTCCAATTCTCTGGGTGGATTTTGGTATTTGTCTTCTTCAGATCATTTTTTGAGTCATCTGTTCCAGAACTCAAAAGGGTTCCCTGGACTTGTGCCCAGTCTATGGGTTTTAATATTCCTGGAAGGAAACATCTTGTTTCTGGTAGCTTAAAACAGTAGCCTGACCCTTTTCTCCCAGACTCAAGGGCTGTCATTAAGGTACTTGAAAAACAGAGTAACCAAGTAAAGAAGACATCTCCCCACAATTATATCAACCTTGGCTTTGTTTGGATTTCAAGGAGTTACAAACACTACTATTTGCAGAAGCAAATTCAAGTTTTGGGGGTTGGAAACTTATGTAATTCAGTGGGTGCTCTTTAAGAGAAAGATTCAAAGCATTTTTTTTTTTTTTTGCAGTTTTTGGCCAGGGCCAGGTTTGAACCCATCACCTCTGGTATATGGGGCTGGCGCCCTACACTTTGAGCCACCGGCGCCGCCCAATTCAAAGCACTTTTTGAACATCCTGCTGGGGCCCCTGGCACAGCTTTGGGAGAAGCCCCTGCCATTGAGTGTCTCCGCAAATAAGCCTCATTAGTCTCCTATTAAATTCACACATGCTCACGTCACTCATTAAATTAGGCAAAACCTTGTTGGCTCTTCAGCTAGGACCACAGCCAGGTCCATTTTGTTGGGGCTCATGCTAACTTATTGTGTACAAAAATCTGCTCTTTTTTTCTTTTCTTTTTGCCAATTTGGAGGAAGCTTTTCTTGTCTTGAAATTATCAAAACTTTCAAATCTCACTACAAAGGAAGCCTTGGTAGGTCGATTCTATTTATTGATTTGTAACAATTGCTAACATTTTAAACATTTGCCATGGACACCTTATGTATGACATCTTATTTGATTCTCATACTATCTCTGTGGGATGCCTGCTCTATATTTTTCTCCTTCTATAAAGTAAATTGCTTATTCTCATGCCCAGTAGATGGAAGAAATGGGGTTCAAGTGTAGGCCTGTATGACTAAATTAGACTTGGAGTTGGTAACCACTCTGCTATCATCTTAGGACTGAGTGGTAGCTGGTTGGTCCATATGTGGCAGAAGTAGTACATCTTTCAAAAGTAGGCAACGTAGGATCCACTTCCCCTTTACTTCACTTCCTCTTCTCCCCTCTTTTTAACTAAATAATCGTGAATCCATTAACAAATGACTTAATTCTTCTGCACCTCAGGAGCCTCAGCTGCAAAAGGGATGAGGATATCTTATCTGCTCCAAGCGGCTGGCTAGATGGCAGCCTAGGGTTTCAGCTTTATAATTACTCAACTACTGCTCAAGTTCCTAAACACCTGTCTCAGTATTTGTCTGAATTCAGATCTTAAATAAATAACTGACATCTAAATGTTGTCCCAGAGTTTAGGATGGAGCCAGCCATCAAACAGAAGTCTCTGGTGGAATGAGCCAGTGTTGAGACTTTGAAAAACAAAGATCAGTCTGAGGAAGTTCAAAGAGAGGAAGAAAAAGGTATGTTCTTAGTTAAATGCACCCATGTTGAACTGAAGACTCAGAAAAGTTCTTTTCATTTTATTTTATGTTGGACTGGCTTTTAAGAAAACAATCTTGGAAGTGTTTATTTTATAACTTTAACAGAGTCCAAGAAAATGGGATCAGCCAAGCTCTGAAAAAGCACAGTTGTGAATAGAAGTCATTTTTAGTAAGCAGAAAGACCTTCCCTGTCTTGGGCCTACATGACCATAGAGACATTGCTCCCTGCCCCCACCAAAAAACCAAAAAATTATAGATGACTAAAGACTCTATCAGCTGGGCAGAGCTTCCTCAGCTAAGAAGTTCTCTGATGCTGCTTCATAACTTGGACCATTTGAAAGTTCTGTCCCAATTGAAAAACAAGAGAGGAAGCCATACTTTTTATCTTTTTGATTAAAATGCAGCCCAGATTACTATATGGTGATTTTGGGGAATAGAATATTACCTGAAACAGACGAGAGTGAATATAATTTATGTTTTGCGGCATTGATGATGGGTGAGATGAGACTATTTCTGCTGTCTGTGAGTTCTGTGGCCTTTAAGCAGTTTCAACCAAACAGACATTTCTCAGAGCTTCACTTCTACTATTTGGATTTGTCCAATATTATTTTAGATAATGGTCAGTGTGCATGTACATGTGTGTGTGCGCATGTGTGTGTGTGGGGGGGATGCTGGTGAGATCTGAAAAGCGGGAGACGGAGAGGAGTGAGATGGCACCATCAGTTCTTTGTATATATATGCACCCTGCGGCTTTTAACTCTTTTCAGTTCTTTACCGAAATTTATATTGAGGGGCAAATCCTAGTGCCATTAATCTGTAACAAACACTTGTCTACTTTTTTTTTTTTCTTTTTGAGACAGAGTCATTCTGTCACCCTGGGTGGAATGCCATGGCATCATTGCTCACAGCAATCTCGAACTCTTGGGCTTACAGGACCCTCTTGCCTCAGCCTCCCTCGTAGCTGGTACTACAGGTGCTCACCACAATGCCTAGCTAGTTTTTCTATTTTTAGTAGAAACAGGGGCTCACAGTCTCACTCTTTCTCAGGCTGGTTTCAAACTCCTGAGCTCAAGCTGTGCACCCACCTCCGCCTCCCAGAGTGCTGGGATCACAGGCATGAGCCACCACAGCCAGCCTTGTTTACATGTTTTGATGAAGTCTGGATGTGGATGTTTAAAAATATTTATCATTGTTTAGATGAAGGTCTTTTCCTCCAGACTTGTGTCCAGTTTCTTAAACAGTGACAATTCTGTGATGCAAAAGAGCATCAGATAATTAAATTCTGAAGAAAGCTCTAGCCCACGTTCTGTTACGGCCTCCCTGTGTGTCTTTGAGCAGCCTTTTGGCATCGCTGAATCTTGGTTTCTCTACCACAGATTAGGCGTAGTAATAACCTCTTGCTTCTCCTCTGGATTGATGTGATGACTGAATGAATTATCTGTGGAATTTAAGTACCATGAAAATGCAAGCTGCCATCAGCAGCTCAGACTGTAGCCATCATTGTTTAACTCGAACATGTAGAACATGTAAGGAACATAATTAGGTGACAAGAAATGTGACAAAGTTTATCCCTAAGGCGAGAAGAGACTACGGCATTAGTTTTCTGACTGGATTGTGCATAGACATATGATTATGTATCTGTTCTGTCCTAGGAAGAGCTGCTTGGGGGATATATAGAGAGTCTAGGAGGAAGTCTGTGATGTAGCTGAAACTGTAACTGTGAGTTTATCAAACAGTATTGCAATCCTTCCAAGTACAGACGGCCAGTAGAAGGAATCTAATGTACCGTGTTTCCCCGAAAATAAGACCTACCCCCCAAATAAGCCCTAGCAGGATTTCTATGCATTTGTTAAATATAAGTCCTACCCTGATAATAAGACCTAGTGATGGGTGTGGCTATGTATACCTGCATAGCCACGCCATGCATTTTGGCATGGAGACATCCCCCGAAAATAAGCCTAGTGTGTCTTCTTGAGAAAAAATAAATATAAGACAGTGTCTTATTTTCGGGGAAATATGGTAGCACATAGACGTTTTCAACCTGGTTGCACATCAAATTAGACTTTCTAATAGTACACTCTCATGGATCCTTTCCATGCAGATTTTTGATTAGAACATCAGGAGAGAGCCTGGAAAGTTGAGAACTCTCTCTCAACTCTCTCCCTCTTCTGCAGAGTTGAGAACTACCTGTGTGTCTTTATGGTTACAGGTTAAAGTCATTCCTGTGGAACGCAGGGAGGTGAGTGTTTCTATTGGTTGTAGTTGAATCTTGCCAAAGCTGTTGCCCAAGTTGCACAAGTCTTCATGACCACTGAGGTCCTGCTGCGTCGTCTTCAGCTTGAGTGCCCTCTGCTCAATCTTCCTTTCCTCCTGCATCCCGAGCTTTCAGCTTCTGCTCCAGCCACACCACCTTTATGATCATCCCTTTGATCCAATCACTCCCAACTCAGGCTATCACAGGCTTTGTCAACCAGAAATGTTTCCTTTACAAGTGATCTGTCTTTAAACCAAGGTATCACATCACCCTTCTATGGCAGATTTTCAGAGCAGGTCAAAGAGAAACATGGATACTAGCCACTCTACCTCTCCAGCTTTTTTTTTCTTTTTTAATGAATAGGGAGTAATATGACTAAAGCAAGATTTTAGAAAGGTTAAGGTGGCAGCGGGGCGCAGCATGGCTGTGAGGGAAGAAAGAGTGGGAGCAAGAACATCAGCCAGAACTTTCTGCTTAGTCTAGAGGGCTGGTGGGAGAATGATGTGATTTCCTAGTTGACTGAAGTGGGGATGGTAATGGGAGTGAGGGTGTGGAAGGTGGAACTGACTCGGGAAGAACTGTGAGTTTGTTTTCTAAACATCCAAGAAATTGAGTAATACCTTTTTTACAATGTGGACCATGAATACCAATTTCACTGGTTAATAGCACAGCAGAAACCAAGGAGAGAAAAGTCTGAGGTCTTGATTTGAATCCTCCCTAATTCCCTGTCCTCGGTCTCCCAGTTATGATTTCTCTGCTTCTGTCCCTTTCTCTGAGGATCATAACACCTGCTGTCTCTGCCAGACATGTGAGAATACTGTGGAATATACGGATCACATTTCTGGTTTCCTTATGTGACGAGGTATTGGGATGAATTCCACTGGAGGGAGAGAGGACATCTTTAAATATGGCCAGGGAACAAGCAGCGTAAACACTGCAGCTTATTTCTCCTCTGGATTATGCTTGTTTCCCTTGGATTTTAAAGGCTTGGCTTTGCAGTCAAATTACACTAGGCTGGTTAATAAATGACACCCAGGGAACAGCCCTGGCATCAGGATTTGTCTGCTCAGGCAGGGCTTCCCACAGTCAGGCAGCATGCCGGCCTCAACGGAGAACTCTGTTTATCACTTTGGAGATGCAATAAAAATAACAAATGTCCAGAGTAAACCTAATTCACTATGCTACTTAGTATTTGAAATACATAAATATGTCAAGCAAAAGACCTCTAATAGACCCTTTTATCCTGGTAATAGTGTACATATAATTTTCCTCTCATTAGTACAAAAACTACCTAGGGAACTCGTGGCCCATCCTTCATCCATTTAATCTGCATTAGCTTACTTTTACCTTGTGTTTAATCTGCTTTCCCTCAAGGTATTTTGAATAAATCAATAGGAATACATGATTGTTTAATGATTTTTAGAAGAGCTCCCTTCGACCACAGCTGCATGATTTAGAATGACTAATTCCGCTTTTTACAATTGATCCTTCCCTGTGTGGACCATCCATTTCTGCCAGGCCATTGTGAGAGGATTCTACAGCAGACTGTGCCCTATTCCCGGGGCTCCGGGCGGGCGGCTGGTTTGATAGCTGGCAGGGCCCCTCCCTCACCGCCATCTGATTAAGCAGCACATCAAGGCTCCCCTCCCGGCCCCTGCTCAGCTGCTGCTTCTAGGCGATTTTCTGGCAGCTCAAATGTGTCCAATTCTAGAATATATTTCCCCCATTTCTCTTTTCACTGTGCAGGCTTGAGAACCAGACTCTCCTTCAAGTAGGTTAAGAATTTTCTGAGTATTCTGGTGGAAGAATGGGTAGAGGTGAGATGAAGTAGCAGCAACACATTTTGCTAGAGGCCCATGAGATTGTCTAGGTTTATTGTATGTGTGTGTGGGGGGGATCTTGGCATTCCTGTTCTACATAGCTAATTTTGAATTGGGACTGGTGAGACAGAGAGGTGTCAGTCTCAGCCTGAGTCAGTTATGTGAAAGCCCTAAGAAGCTGTGGGTGGTGGCGTGGTAGAAGGAGCAGAGAAGGTTGATCAGCACAGAAGGAGGAAGGCAAAGCAAGGACGCAGGCTGCTGATTCTGAAGGGGGGACAGAGCCCACAACAGTGGCTGCTGCCCTCCTGCCAGCTTTCCAGGCCCGGGGTCTAGTCCCCCGAGACCTGACTCCATTTCCCCCCCGGGGCTCTCTGACTTTATTTTATTATAACAAATCCCTCTTTTTTGTTTAAGAAAGTATGGTGTTTCTATTACTTTAATCCAAGAGCTTAGATCATCTTGATTGGACTATGTGATGATACAAGACTTAATTAAGGTAATCACATTACCTTAGATTCCTATTCCAGGGAGATTCATGAAGATATTCTTGGAGACTTCCAAGTTCACAGAAAAATAGGTAAATAAACATTATTCACAGTTCCCTTGGGTGATGCCTTAAATTAGAGTGAAAATGAAAACAAAACACTTGATTCTACCTAATAATTTATAGATAAATTATTTTCTACATAATAAGAATATATTTTTATTATGTAGAAAATAAAATGTAATGTGTCTTGTTATTATTAGATACTACTGTGTTTTAGCACGGATTTTGGTGTTAAATGTCAGCTTATTCTGCCCCCTCAATCTATTATTATGCCCCCCAAGTCTGTTTTCTCATTTATTGCATAAAATGGGATAATTTCTTCTTCTCAGGGTTGTGGGGAGAATTAAATGCATGACATGTGTCAAGGGCCTGGCTCATGGCTGCTGGTCATTTTAACAGAGACAGCACGTATTGGGGCCCCTGACATGCCCTGTAATAGTAGTTCAAACTTAAGGAGGGCTCACTCTGCCCCAGACACTGCTCTACCCCTCTGTCAATCACATTATTTCATTCTCACACCAACCTCATGGGGTGTGTGACCCAACTGCATGTGCCCTGCCCTCTGCACTCACTTTCCTGACCCCGCCGCCCTTACCACCCATAGCCCCTAGCCCTCCTGGAGATGGGGCAGCAGAAACAGAACTCGGACTCCAGCCCCAGAGGACCGAGCAGAGGACCGAGCACCGTGTGCCCACAACGGGCACAGGCGTGACTTGCTGCCCTGAGCTTTACTTTGTTGTCCTTTGCAGCTATTGTGTTTTTTTAACAAATTTAACAATCAGCATTTTTAAATTAAAATATTACCTTGTGTTTTTAGACATGACCTTGTATTTTTAGATACAATGCTTTGCACACTTAATAAACTACGGTAGAGCATAAACTTAACTTTTATAGGCACCGTGAACCAAAGAAATGTGCGTGACGGCCTTTACTGCAATAGCCTGGACCCAACCCTGCGATGCCTTGGAGGTGCACCTCCTTGTACTGTAGGAATCAGGGGTGGCAAACCCAAACCAGAGCTGTCTGCCTTCCTTTTTGGTTGCTGGGGTCAGGGAGAATGGACTTGGGCATAATAACGTTTTAGCACTCAGGTCTAAAGTTCTACCCTTCACTTTTTGTGGGAGAAAGGTAGTTCTGAGAGCAACAGAAGGACTTGTCTAAGGTCACAGCTGTTGATGCAGGTCGGAAACAGGATTAGTGATAAACTCACTGTACACATTTTGGAGACAGTTTTAAAACTTCAAAATTTACATGTTTTTCGGTGTCACATATGGCATTACAATAAGATCAGTTGTTAGAGTTACAATAAAATTGCAAGAATTTGGGCCTAAGAGTCACCTATGTTGCAGCCAATGAGTGAGGCTGATGACAGCAGAGGTGGTGTCAAATCAGTGGGACACGCTGCCTGTGCACAGCTCCGGGGATGTCCAGACCTTCACGGCCTCAGCTGTAGTCAGTACTGGGCTCCCAAGTACTTATTAAAAATATAAGGATGAATGGTATTCTCACTTAAGAGTATTTTAAATGGCAGTGCCCGTGGCTCAGTGGATAGGACGCCAGCCACGTGCACCAAGGCTAGCGAGTTTGAACCCAGCCTGGGCACCTAAAACAACGGTGCCAACTGCAACAACAATAACACAATAACTGGGCATCATGGCAGGTGTCTGTAGTCCCAGCTACTTGGGAGGCTGAGACAAAAGAATCACTTCAGCCCTAGAGTCTGAGGTTGCTGTGAGCTGCAACGCCATAGCACTCTACCTAGAGTGACAGCTTGAGACTTTGTCTTAAAAAAAAAAAAAAGATAAGATTATTTTAAATATCTATTGGGAAGAACAAGTGTCATGAGTGAATCTCCAGCAAAGAAACCCATTAATACTTTGTGAGTCACCCTGTACTCATGAGCAGACCTTCATCTTCTACTGTGAGGGACGTGGCCGGCACAGTAACTCCCGGGACCTGAGGCTGACGGGGCTGCGTCCCCCACCACACCCTGCTGCTGCTCCTTCCCAGCGGCGTTTCATTTGGTGGTAGCTACCCAGCGCCCAGCTGGGCTCCGGGTCCTGCCTCTTGTCTGCTTCCCTTCCCCGACCCCTTGGCTAAGCCCTTTCCCAGCACTCTGCCAGTCTACTCTCTCCACAACTTCTCAGGTAGGGACTAGTGGGAAGTTCGTTTTAGGCATGAGGGAGATGAGGAAACTGAGGAATCAAGGTCCTCCAGATTGTGATGAGGCTGAGAGCCAAATCCAGCAATGTCGCCTCGGCGCCTGTGGCTCAATCGGCTAAGGCGCCAGCCACGTACACCTAAGGTGGCGGGTTCGAATCCCCAGCCCGGGCCTGCCAAACAACAATGATGGCTGCAACCAAAAAATGGCCGGGCGTTGTGGCGGGCGCCTGTGGTCC